>CADWAE010000275.1:0-102921 GCA_902982915.1 Phalloptychus januarius | reverse complement strand
ATGTTAATAAATATATTTTCTTTAAAAAATAAAATAAAAAACTTCCTTCTTCACCAGATGAAACAAGATGGAGGCGTCAGATTTCAGCGGCTGGAAGATTTCTCTTTAGTCTTTGTCTAACGACCAGGAGCCATTTCTGCTGCTAGCGCTAGGGTAACACGTTAGCTTTGGTTGGATTTACCCAGAATGCCCTGCGCTCTGGTCCACTTCCTGCTTGATGCCCACATATGCATTCAAACCGAACCAGAGTTCACTTCAACAGAACCGAAACAAAAAGTTAAAATCTGAAATAGCAGCATTTAAATGAAACTGGAGAGTAGTAGGAGAAAGTAGTGGAGTGTAAAATGACTACAGAGCTACATAAGTTACACAAACAGATTTAATTTATAAGTGAAAATGGATGAAATCAGAATAAGAATCAAAACCTGCTGAGTCCAATGGAAATGAACTGAAATCAACACGAAGCTCAAACTCTGGAGGGAACCAGCAGTCGCCGTTCAGAGCTTCATTATTTAACCGAAGCTTTGACAGATCAACACTCAGGAACTTTAACTGATTTGACCCCTGACCTCTGGCATTTATCAACAGTATGATGATGAGCTGAATCTGAACCAGAAACTTCAAACACTTTCATCAGTGGGGGTCAGAGGTCATGCAGACACCAAACCCCTCCTCTTCCTGGACCTGAATTAGCCTCGGTGATCCATCAGCACCTGAGCCGCGCCGCCATCTTGTCTTCATGAGTTATAGAGGAGGCGGCCGGCGCTACTTCCTGTCGCCGCTGATGGTGGTGGAAGCCATTTGTCACAACAGCTTCACCTTCGCTGGAGGAGAAAGAGCAGGAAATAAATGACGGACACCTTGATCCCAGCTGTCCGCTAATCTTTCCCAGACTGAAGCTGAAGTCCAGACGGTCCCACGGAGCAGCCGCCGGTCCCACAGAGGCACACCGGAGAACCAGACGCTACTGTCAGGAAACGGAAAAGAAACACACCTCTCCGTCTCCAGCTCAGTAGCCAAAGAAGAGGAGGGTCCTTTGGTCTTCATCCAGAAGTTATGAGGTCATTTCCTCCTGATGTGACAAAGGAACAGTGAACATTCATTAGCTCATATGCCGCTCAGACCCTCCCCTGTGTTCTCTCCGCTGGTTACCACAACAAACTTGGTATGAATGCTAAGGCTAGTTAGCATAGCTGCTGATACATGAGTGATTGACAGCGCTAATCCCCTCCTCCTTACTCTGATTGGTTGTTTTTGGTTGTGTGCATTTATTCAGAGGCAGGAGATTGATCCTTCACAAATGATCTGTTTCATGTCCCACTGAGACAGCTTTAACTAAATGTAAAAACATTTTCGTTTCATACTGCAGTTTTGTCCTGGCGTGTTTTTCGTCTTTTCTGGTTTCATTGCAGCAGCAGGTGAGTTGAGCGTCCCTGCAGAAAGCAGAGGCCCGTTTATGTGACCACAGTGCCACCTTGTGGTTGGTTGTAAAACTCCCAGACGAGCCCCGTCCAGTTAGGACTGGTGATTATTTTAGTGCAACTATGCTCCCGTGAATTTATCATCTTTCTATCCTCAAACATACTTTATTCACATTTATTCTCCATCTGATGTATTTTATTCAGTTCAAGCAGGGTTTATATTTATAAAAATTATATATATAATTTTATTTTATAGGCCTCCCTATCCATAAATAATAAAATAAAAATGGCAGGAATATTGCCTTGTATCAATTGATGTGTGACTTAACTCACCAAACGCCGTTTAGTTTGTGCTGAGCAGGCCCTTAATCTTCACTAGAGGGCGCTGTGGTCCCAGAGACAGAAACCTTGAAATTCAGTTCAACATACAGCTGCAGTTGTTGTAATCAAATGTGAACCCAGTGACTTTTACACCTAACATAACAGCTGGGATCATATTTAAACCTCCATGTCAGGAAAATAACTTTTTAAAACGTGTTTAAAATTCAGGTTTTCTATTGGATTTCAGCGAGTCACGTGACCAGAAATGAACACATCGGTTTCAGTTTCAAGCAAACCTTTAGTCTGATTTGGCTCATTTAACTTCATGTCCTGCTGAACACAACATCACTTCAATCTAAACTGCATTTTTATTCTCGGTTCTTGCTTTTTGAACGGTAAAAATCTAACAATGTTCCGAACCGTGAGTGAAAACGGGAGGGTCCAGGTTGAAATGGTTTCCTCCCAGTTCGCAGGTTATCGCTTCTCGGCCTTTTGGCTAAGATCAAGTGTAGTATCTGTTCTTATCAGTTTAATATCTGATACGTCCCCTACCCGGGGACCATATATTAAATTGATTTTTGGAGCAGGGAGATGGAATAGGGGCTTGCTCCGTCCACTCCACGCATCGACCTGGTATTGCAGAACCTCCAGGACCGGTGCACCCCCTCATGCTGTTACATGGAAACTGCTGGCTGTACAGCTGAAGACTGAGCAGGTGTTTGATGCGCTCAGTTTCTGGTTATCCGTGCTTTTAACTATATATATGTAGTAAATGTTATATATATCAAAGATCTGGCTTCAGCTGACAGCTCAGCCTGCTGCATCAAGATGTCAATGGAAAGTTGAGTGGAAGGAAGAAAAGAGCAGGAAGAACTGCAGCAGGTTCTAGAAGTGGAAATGGAGGCAGGATCTCTCAACCCATTGCCAGTTTCAGTCTGTACACCCCCTCAATACTTTGACTAGGCTTTAAACGTTCCTCTGATTGAGCTGACGGACTATCTGAGTTATTTCTGTTATGGAGGACAAAAACTTTCTTGTGTTGCTGCTCTCCAATTTGCTGTAATTTCAGCTGTTTTCGGATCAGTTCCAGACTGAGCCGATGTTTGGGACTGATCCGCCGAGCGAATGGTTCTCCCTGTTCTTACCTGCACATAGAAAGTTCTCCTGGATCAGTTCTTCTGCTTCTTTTGGTGTCTCTGCTCTGTCTTGTCAAACCTCCACACTTGATCCAGAGGCCGCTGGTACCAATTCTGCTGGAGTCTTTTTCCTCTCAACTGTCGCCACCTGCTGGTCAGGAGGACTGAGTGCTGCTCGAAGTTCTGTTGAGGAACCGTGGGTCATTATGTTGACCACTAGTGGCACCATGTCATCACAAACTGCATGCCTTCTCATCTTGAAGTTTTAATTTCTGCTTGTCTTCTGAGCCTAAACTGGATCAGAACCAGTTTAGTAATGACATTTTCTAAACTGTCATTGTTGAGAAATGAACAGTTCATTAACCAGAACCAGCTCTTCAGTAGGTCAGATCTGTTCAGCTTATTAAAGTTTCTGCTTGGGGTTTGGATCAGAACTTCCACCTGGATCAGGTATCTGTTGGACCCGTTTCCATGGAGACGGCAGGTTTGAGCCTCCTGGCCTGGAATCCAAACAGAACCGGTCCAGTTGAAGTCTGTGAATCTCCGTTCAAATGTTAGCCAAGCTGCCTGCTTTCCATCACCCTAATCTGCACGATGAGGAACCAGCCTATCAACAGGTGAGTTTAGCTTGGCGTTGCCATGGTGATACCTGAAGCTGAAGTCAGACAGCTTCCTCAGGTCCGGAGCTTTATGGTTTTAAACATTAGCAGCAGAAAGAGAAGATGTGAGGATGAGGAGACAGAACATCCGGTTCAGAACCGGTTCAGAACCGGACCAGTTTGCTCCATTGGCGCTCCGGGAGGAGAAATGAGATTACCAGAAATGCAAATCAACATTTGATATTTGTGTTTGCATCAAAAACACAGCTGTGAATCTATGGCAAGCAGTTTTAACATAAATTTGGTTTCGTCTGACTGCATTTGCATTCTGACCAGTGAGAATAATAATTCACGATATCTTCAATCACATTTCGACGAGTCAAAATTCCTTTCAAGATCCCAAGTGACGTCACTGGATCTGTCATTTGACGGGACACATGTCCGGAATTACAATTTAAGATGTCTTGAACTTAATTATGACTAGTCAAAATGACAGTTTAGATATCTGCATTAAGAATTGCATGGAAGCCCCTTTGCTGTCCAAACAGCTGCCTGCAGGAAGAATTTTATGTTTCCTGCATGAAACTGACAGTAAATCCACAACGTAGAAACAGTTCAGCATGTTGGACATGCAGAGGATGCAGAACTTCATGAACTATCAGACTGCTCCTGAAATCTTTTTTCTATTTTTCATTGTTTTATTAAACAATCACAAAATCAGGGACGTTTTGACTTTACAGAAAACATATTCAAGATATCAGTGACGTCATTCTGATAGTCAGAAAGTTCATTTAAGAATCTTAAATAGAAAATCTGTAAGTCAAGATATTTCCAATTGATTTGGAGAAATCTGAAAAGGAAATATGACCAGTCAAAACTACGATTCAAGAGATCCATCATTTAGTTTTCACTAGTCTAAACTACATCTATTGTATCCAAAAATACATTTACGACGTCTTGAATTATGCTATTTGAGATATCTTTAATTAGAATTATGACTAGTCAAATCTAACATCGACATATCTTGAATTCACTTTATGACTAGTCAGAATTAGTTGTATTTATCTGAAATGCATATTTCAGATAGTCAGTAATTCATTGCATATCTTAAGTCTCCATTCAAGTCGATGGAGAATCTGACGTCATTTCGACTAGTCAGGATGTAATTATTGATCTCAAATCCCTAAAATGTCTATTCATAAAACAATTGGAGAAATCTGGAATGGAAGGGCGGTAAAACCGAATTTATGTCAAAACGGCTTGCCATAGTGAATCTGGTTCTGTGTATTTGTGAATTATGAGACCGTTTTAGCTCCGTAGGTTCTGCTCTGACATGGATCAGGACCGGCCCGGTTCTGCTATAAATACTCCCGGACCTTCAGTCGTCCTCCCCATCGCTGAGCAGCTATTTCTGTCCAGCGGTGTCGGGTTCGTCTGGTACCGCAGAACCCTGGAACCTTCTGGACCGGAGCTGCAAACGAAGAACCTGGAGGAGCGGCGTGGACGGGCTGCGGTTCCGGCAGGTTCTGTTCCGTAAATTAAGTCACTGCGGCTTTAATTTAAAAGTGGACTAAAATCTTTCGCCATTTTTCTTTTCTAAAAAATGGCACAAAATATTTTTCATAGTATTTTATTTGAACCTGTGATGGATGACGGAGTAAAAGGGCTGAAGAAAATAAAATATAAATATAGTTTGAGACGAAGCTGCAGCTCAACATTCATCTTGTTTTCATCTTTCTCAAACGTAAAAATGATCCCGGCTTGACGTCCTACACTTTACCTGAAACCAAAGTCCAAACAAAGAGAAGCTGTAAAATACGCCAGTAGAACAAGATGGCCGCCCTGGTGATGCCGTCACCATGGAAACCCAGTGTGGCACCGGTAGGTCCAAAGGAGCAGACAGGACCCGGATGTTTGGTTCAGGACTAATAATTTAATGAGGTTACAGATATGCTGCAGTTTCGCACCAACCCATCTGGATCAGAACCAACCCATCCGGATCAGAACCAACCCATCCGGATCAGAACCAACCGATGCGTTGCTGCATTTCTGCTCTGAAACACTCAGAGATGTTCAACCAGTTACAGAACCAGAACCTGACGCTACAGTGGACCTGAACCAGGCTGCTTCTGATGCTGCAGCTCATCCATCAGGCGGTTCGGTTCTGGTTCTGAAGGGGAGAACGGTCCAGAGTCAGAGCTGCTATCACACACACACAGGACTCTTTCAGAATAAAAGCTCAACCTGCTACTCTGTGTTGAGCTGCGAGCCGATTGGCTGCTCATGGTGCTGCAGACGCCGCCATGTTGGGCGGGGAGGGGTGTGTGTGTGTGTGTGTGTGTTAGGAGGGCGGGGGCTTGCTGTAGTCCTCCACCCCGGTGATGGTGGCCTTACAGAAGAAGCAATCCTTGTTGTTCATCAGATGCTGATTGATGCAGGCTCTGCACACAGAACACAGCAGAATCAGAACCACAGGAACCCAAAACGGTTGAAAGCAGGAAAGTGAGGATATAGTTTCAGTTCTTGCCAGATTTTGTTCAAACGATTATTGAGTCTAAAAAAAGATCAAATCTACTTTTGACCTTCAGTTATGTAATAATGAAACATCGACAGGAAGGTTAAACACCAAACGGCCTGGAGCCGCTTGGATCCGGGTGGGTCTGGGTTCTGGGTTCTGGGTGGGTCTTTGTCTAGGTTCTTAGGTTCTCTGCGGGTCTGGGTTCTCTCGGGTCTGGGTTCTCTGCGGGTCTGGGTGGGTCTGGGTTCTCTGCGGGTCTGGGTCTTCGGGTCTGGGTTCTCTACGGGTCTGGGTTCTCTCGGGTCTGGGTTCTCTACGGGTCTGGGTGGGTCTGGGTTCTGGGGACTCACTTGCAGGACTTGTGTGAGCAGGGCCTGAACAGGGCGGAGATGGAGTGGGCGTAGCAGATGGGGCAGAGATCTTCCTCGCTGGTCGGCTGAAACAGACAGAAGCAGAACTTTGAGTGACACCAAAACCTCCTGGCTCGGTTTCAGGGTTCTGCTGGGTCTCAGCGTGGTGCCGGTTCTGTTCGGTCCGGTTCTGCAGGAAGCTGCTGGCAGCCTAAAGGTCATGGTAAGGTCGCCGTGCGCTGCGGGAAGCGTGTTGGAGCGGAGCGGTGACCTTTCCGTCAGACCCGGCGGGTTCCAGAGTCTCGTGTTGTTCGGCCCGAAAAGAGCAGAACTCCTGCTGGGGAACCGATCCGGTTCTGGAAATAATCCTGTTTGCATGAAGAGGAGCGGCGTGGGCCGGGCCAGACCCGACCAGACTGGGCCCGACCAGACCAGACCGGAGCCGAGCGGACCAGACCCGACCAGACCGGGCCCGACCCGACCAGACCGGGCCCGACCCGACCAGACTGGGCCCGACCAGACCAGACCCGACCGACCAGGCCGACCAGAGCCGGGTCCGGAAATCAAACGACCAGACCAGAGGCCCGACCCTCTCATTTGAAAAATGAAAAATTTATCCTAAAAAAAAAAGAGAAAATCTTTTCATGTATCGCTAACAGATTATGACATAACAGAGTGAGGAAGGTTCTGGAACGTAAACATGGAGGCTGATGGCTAACCGTGCTAACATGCTAACCATGCTAACATCAGGTGCTGCTGCAGCGCTAGAAGCAGGAAGGCTGGATAAATATTCACTTCATGAAGAACAGAGATCGGAACCGGACTGCAGGTTCTGGTTCTGATCGGTGCCTTAAGAAGCAGCCAAACCCTCCAGAACTCCATCAGAACCCAGAAAAAGCTGCTTCACCGTTGGGTCATGACGGGGCAGGAGACAGGAACCGGACCAGAACCAGTTCCAGACCCTCGGGTTCTGTTAAAGGTCAAGCAGACACTCTGCAGGGCTGTAGAGCTGCTGGTTCTGTTGTCCTGGTGACACCAAGCAAACACAACTGAACGTGTGTGTCGGCGTGTGTGTGTCAGTGTGTGTCGGTGTGTGTCGGCGTGTGTGTGTCAGTGTGTGTCGGGTGTGTGTGTCGGGTGTGTGTGTCAGTGTGTGTCGGGTGTGTGTGTCAGTGTGTGTCGGGTGTGTGTGTCAGTGTGTGTCGGGTGTGTGTGTCAGTGTGTGTGTGGGATGCGTTCATTAATTCTCCTTCAGCTAAATGTCTCAACAAGCTGCTGGTGACATCATGAATATGCGAATTAGGAGTGATGTCACTTACAAATTAGGATAATTAGAAATGAACTATGAACATGAACTGATTCAGTTGAATTGATAAAAACTAAAACAAGACCTAGACCCAGAAGAATTAACATCCAGGACAGGAAGTGACCTCAGGACAGGAAGTGACCTCACCGCTGTGGAGGCGGCGGCCTGCTTGGACTCCTCGGTGAGAAACTCCAGCATCTCCTCCACCTTCTGCTTCTCCTCCAGGCTGATGTAGTCGGTGTCTGTTGGCAGGAAAACAGAGTCGGGTTGAGTAGAACCAGAACCTCCAGAACCTCTGGTGGTTCTGATGGGTCACAGCTTCAGATACCAGCAAATTTATCGTTTGTGCTTCTGGATTAACTGAAGGAGTTTGATGTGAAGCTCAGAAGAAAACCTGCTGAAGCAGCAGAACCGGACCTCTGCGGGCCCGCCAACGGTTCTGGTCGGACCTAAGGACCTGCAGAGTGGAGCCGGACGGAGGCTAATGGCCCACTTTACGGCCACAGCGCCGGTCCAGACAGCGAGGTCACCGCGGGGTCACGAGGCTGATGCAGGGAAGGTCCAGAAGTTTCATGGCTCAGTTCTGTTTGGTTCTGATGGAACCCTGCCGCCCCAGACGGTAGAACCCAGACCAGTACTGACCCGATTCTTCTCAGTGGAGACCAGAACCGCTGGACCACAAAATGTCTTTGAACCTTGAAAGTTCTTCAGACTTCTCCAGTTACTCAGAGTTCTTTGGAGCCTGGCAGGACCCAGTTCTTGTTTTAGTCTCCTCTCTGTGGATCCTACAGGCAGAACCAGGTTCCTGAACCCAAAGCAGCTCGGTTCTGGTCGTCCCGGCACGAAGAAGCAGATTTCCAGATCAAACACTTAAAAACAACAGCCAGACGTTTTTGGTGCCTGGAAAATGAGCCGTTTCAAAAACCTCTGACATATCGGCTGTTGCCTGGCAACCCCCAGCTCGTTACCTAGCAACCAGAGCGGAACTCCAGCAAAGACTTTTGTTGCTACACCATCCAGAAACCACTTCCTGCATTCTGGCTGGTTGTGCAGGAGGCTCCACTAACGCTTTTCAAAGACGTATGGTGCTATAATGGCATCTGTTTGCAGATGTAAGCATTGAGTTGGGGGCGTGGCCAGCAGCAGCTTATTTGGATTTAAAGTGACAGAGGCCCTAAAACAGCTCAACGTGAACTGAGTGGAATAAAATCTGATTATCTAAGAAAAATGTAATGAGCATGTTTTGTTTAGGCCGCAGACGGATCCTAGTCCATTAATGGAAGAATAAGAGGTCAGCTGCTCCTGGAGAACCGGGCCGGGTCAGAACTTTGGTTTAATCCCAGCAGTAAGGAGAGAAGTTCTCGTCCTCCTCCTCCTCCTTGTTCTGCTCCTCCTCCTGCTCCTCCTCCTCCTGCTCCTTTTCCTCTTCCTCCTCCTCCTCGTCCTCCTCCTTTTCCTCCTCCTCCTCCTCTCCTCCTCCTCCTCCTCCTCCTCCTCCTGCTCCTCCTCCTGCTCCTCCTCCTCCTCCTCCTCCTCCTCCTCCTCCTCCCAGCTGATGGTGTTCGATCCGCGTCTCCATTTCCTCCATCAGAGGCTCGTGTTTCTGCAGTGAGCTGACAGCGCCTCATCTGAGCCGTGATAGTGCAGAGCTGGCCGCCTGTCAGGCAGATGTTCTGAGGCAACTTGATTCCCGCTCCATGACGGGACGCAGGCAGAACCCAGAGAGCTGGTTCTGCAGGTTCTAACGGTCCTGAACAGAACCAAGATGTTCTCCACCCGCAGGAGCATCATTTGGTCCATGTGGCCCGGCGCCGTCTGACAGCCGGACGGTCTGACTTCCACATGATGCTCCGGAGGGTGGTCATGGAAACTGCTGGTGTTCCCATGGCAACGGAGCAGGATGCGGTGGAAACCAGAAACCCCCTCATCTGGCAACAGTAAACATCACAGAACCACTGAGAACGGTTCCGTCCAGGTCCAGAAAGACACGCCCACTCTCAGATTTCACTTCATTATCAATTCATGTATTGGTACAATTTATCTATCAATCTATCAAGATAATCAATTAATCATGATTAATCGATTAGTGAAATAATCATCAACTATCAGGTGGCTGTTTTCCCACCTGGTGGTCCAGTAAACTCGATTGGACTGGATACCAAAATTGCAACATTTGTTCCATTATCAGTTTTATCCAGGTTTGTTTGCTAGGTAGCGGCAGAACTGCTCGTTGCTGTAGCGCAGCTTGCTACGTGTGTAGCTGCGCGTTGCGGGCGGCAGGCTCTGCTGGCGTTGCTAGGTAGCGGCAGGCACAGGACCTGGTGATTTGTGACGTTACATTCCAGAGGTTTTTGAAACAGCTCAGTTTCTAGACACCAAAAAAACCTCAGTGTGGTTTTTCTGTTTTCAGAAGCAGATGAGAAAGTTTGCACAGAAACCTCTGAAGACGCTGAGAGCAACTTCCTGCTTCACCAGATGAAACAAGATGGAGGCGTCAGATTGTAGCGGTTGGAGGATTTCTCTTTAGGCTAAAGACCAGGAGCCATTTCTGCTGCTAGGCTAGGCTAACATGTTAGCTTTGGTTGGATTTACCCAGAATGCCCTGCGCTGTAGTCCACTTCCTGCTTTTGGAGCGGTCTCCAGTCCGCTTGGCGTTCACATTCAATCCAAACTAGACCGAGGATTGGAGGACCAGAGGTCAGAGGTCGATTAGCGTTCATACCTCTCAGCCCAACTCAGGCTGCAACTAACGATCATTTCAGTTACTGATTATTGTATTGATTAGTCCAACGATCAATCAGATAAACAATTGCCACATTCTAAAGATTTACATTAATTAGATTTACAAGAAATAGACTAAAAGATACAAATGAAATAATAATTAAATTCCTCTTTAAAATAAAATGAAGCTTTTGTAGCCTAGAAGGGAGAAACAGCATCACTAACCGCTGGAACAGCCTCTTCAGGAGTTCAGAGACGATCAGCTCTTTATCTCAGATGTAAAGTGTTTTTATGTATGTAGTTTATGTATTTTTACAGCTTTGGCTTCATTATTGCTATGAACATGTTGTTTTTTCAGCATACGGCTTTTCTGGATCCTGGATACTCCAGAGAAATCAATTACTAAACCTATTGATGATTATTTCCTGCATCATTTCAGCCCTAAAACGAGCTGCAGTTGGATCAACATGGACTGAACCTGAGAGCACAGAAGCTGAAGGAAAACGAAGTTCTGGTGGAACCATGGACTGATTCAGAACCGACCCATTTCCAGCAGAGTGTCGGTGAACTCACATGCATGCAGGGAGAAGTGTTTCCTCTCTGAGGCGCTCCCAGCAGCCAGAGGAGCCGGCGGCACCGCAGGGGGACCCGGAGGCCCGGCTGGCGGCCCGGCTGGCGGCCCGGCTGGCGGCCCGGCTGGCGGCCCGGCGGACTCTGCTGGTTCCCCCAGGAGGTGCTGGATGGAGTGCAGCTGGAAGCAGGGGTCAGACAGCAGGACGGAGGCAGCTCTGGACGTTCTGCAGAGAGGAGCACGAAAACGTTTGGTACCAGCAGGAATCTCACTCCACCCTGACCTGAACAGGTCCGACAGTTTTCCAGTTAGAACCAGAAAACCCGAGTCCGAAGGATTCTGATACATGAACCTCTGAATCGTGTTTCTGGTCTAGTTTCAATAAGTTAGTACATTTTAAATAAGACAAAACTAAGAGCTGTTGCTACTCTGTGCTCTAACCGACAATCCAACATGGCCGCCATGTCCCTAATCCGTCTCAATTGGGTCAGATTGTTTTATTTACTTCTTTTCAATATTTAAACTATTTTCCAGATCCAGTGTTTAAAATGTTATTAAATCTTCTTATCTGAGAGGATGAGCTTGCAGAAATATTATTATTATGTTATTGGTTGCAAATAGTCTCAAAATGACAATGTTATGATTTACTGCCATCATTCCTGGGTCAGTTTATCATCCGGTGAAATCCGTTCCGGTGCCAGGCCCGGTTCTGGTCGGTCAGCAGGTGGAGAGAACTGAGGAAGACGATTCCTCTACATCTCCATCTGAAGCGAACTCAGCGCCCCGCTGCGCGCGGCTCCGTTTGCAGCTTTGCTCTCATTAAGCCTGATTATTCAGCCGCACTTTGTTAATAAGACGCTGCACTTTGCATGAATATTAATCTCCACTGCGGGACTCTGGGGGCTCCGCAGCGCCGAGCTTCTCTGGGCCTTCAGTTCAGCTCCTTCACAATAAAAGCTGAAAGTCAAGGAGGAGCATCGGTGGAAAACAGGAGCTGATGATGATAACGGTAACTATGATGCTGTGCTACCAAAAGTCACGACGGACCGAGCAGAAGCTCCATGAGCCACAGCTACTGTCCTACAGGTGGCGCTGTCCGGCGTGGGAGGCGCCGGGGCTGTAAACAGCCCTGCAGGTCCAGGGGTCACCGTCAGGTCATGTGACTGACTGTAGATCACCTCCATCAACGCTAAATAAACCAGAAGGTCTGAGCGCCACAGTTACAAACAGTTCAGCATGAAGTCCAGCGAAAGGCCAGGAATAGTTCTGAAACACGCAGAAGAACCGATTCAGAACCGATTCAGAAGCAGCCAGGAGGATGGAGAGCTGCAGCTTGGCTCAGAGCTGCAGGTGCATCACAGGAACTTTGAATAAAAAGCAGAAAGACGAGCTGCTGCTGACTGGAAAACATCAGGACATGTTTCACCTGGACAGGATCCAACAAAGACTAGAATCAGAACCAGCTCTTTGTGGAAACCTGGGCAGAGATCAGTCAGAAACTGGCAGCGATTGAGACTGGATGAGACTCGGCTTCAACCCGACAGCCAAAGGCAACTGGACAAATCTAGATGAACCAAGAACCAAGTGTCAGAACATCACAGTAGGAGGGACCTTAGGACTTGATTCATCAGCGTCTCTATATTTAAGCTGAATATGTCACAGCTGCTGGTGGTTAGATTTGCAAATGTCTTCCTGCATTTCAATGGATTTTATTTTTGGTTGAATTGTTTTAGAATGATGGAGATAAAATGATTTTACAGCTCGGATGTTCAGCAGTGATGGTGGGACCTTAAACGGGATGCAATGCTTCCTCTGCTTCCCAAGCTGCCGCTCTCATTTGCACATCTCTGCAGCCAATCAGATTCGCCGTGAAATGCGCCTCACACGGCTCCTTCTGTGGCAGCATAAGCCATCAGAGGGTGAAAACAAAGTGAGAGCAGGAGGCAAACAGACAGCGAGCAGAGCAGGGAACGCAGAGAGGCGGAGGGGGTCCGGAGGGCTGAGCAGCGGAGGAGAGGAGGAGCTGGAAAAGCACCACAAGAGGCAGGCGCCGCTCACAAATGAGCAGCAAACAGACGGAGGCAGCGACGACAAACACACCGAGATCCGAGGATCCAGACCAGAACACAACGGCTCCTGCTGGAACTTTAAGAGCAGCAGCTCCGACACACATTCAATCAGCCGGGCGGACAGGATGCTGCTGTAACTCAGAGCATCGACTGGCTGATCCAAACTGGGAAACCAGCAGGTCAACTTCCTGGATCCTATTTACGATTCCAGCTGAGCGAGTCAGAACCTCCCGATTCTTCAGGCTGGACTGAGCCGATGTTTGGGTTCTGAGCTCGACCAGAGGGATCGCTGCAGCTTCATCAGGTTGACAGACTCCAGGTGAGAATGAGAGACGGGGAGCAGCCAGAGGTCTGAACTTGTCAGAATGTCGACTGGACATGAGAAGAAGCCCAGAGCGGGAGGATGTGACCGGCTCTGACTCTGCTGAAGTTCGGTCTGCAGGAGGCATCATGCTGGCCGCCGTCCTGCAGGGGGCGCAGTGGCCTGTGCTGGTTCTGATGGTGTATGTGCAGCTGAGTGCGGTTTGGGGCGCCGTCTGCCCGCCCCGGTGCCTCTGCACCGCGGACATCCTGAGCTGTCCAGGGCAGGATCTGGACCGGGTCCCCGCGGTGCTGCCGGCCTCCGCCGCCACCCTGGACCTGAACCACAACCGGATCCAGCAGCTGGAGCCGGGCGGCTTCCAGGGGCTGCTGCAGCTGGAGGTGCTGCGATTGGCCCACAACCAACTGAGCGCCATCCGGCCCGGCGCCTTCAGGAACTCCTCCGGACGCCTGAGACACCTGGACCTGTCGTCCAATCAGCTGCAGGTCTTGAAGCAGAGCGACTTCCAGGAGCTGGCCGCACTGGAGGAGCTGCTGCTGTTCAACAACCGGATCAAGCACGTGGACAGCGCCGCCCTGTCCGGACTGACCGGCCTCCGGAAGGCCTACCTCAGCCACAACCGCCTCACCGACTTCCCCTTCTTCAGCATCCAGACAGGCGACCACCGCCAGCTGACCCTGCTGGACCTGTCCTCCAACCGGCTGCCTCAGCTGCCGCTGGCGGACATCTCCGGCCTGCCGTCGGCCCTGCAGGGGGGGCTCTATCTGCACAACAACTCGCTGGTGTGCGACTGCGCCATGTTCTCCCTGTTCCGGCTGTGGGAGCAGAAAGGCTTCGCGTCGGTCCGGTTCTTCCGGCAGGAGCACGTCTGCCTGGTTGCTGGAGTCCAGCGCAGCGGCATCCTTTTCTTCCTGCACCAGCGCTACTTCGAGCGCTGCAACGAGACGGCGGCGCCGCAGCAGGAGGCCAGTGTGTCGGTGAGGGCGGGGGCGCCGCTGCTGCTGCACTGCGTCACGTCTTTGTCGGGCCGCGGCGCCGTCTTTTTCTGGCTCACGCCGTGGCTGGAGTACGTGGCTCCGCCCGGGAACAACGGCTCCATCAGGATGTTCGCTAATGGCAGCCTGGTGATGTCGGCGCCTCAAGAGCGGGACTCTGGGATCTACGTGTGCGTGGCACAGGCGCGGCAGATGAACGACTCCCGGGAGGTCAACGTGACGGTGCTGCCGCGGCCGGCCGCTGATGCCGGCGAGCCCTTCAACACGGGCTTCACCACCCTGCTGGGCTGCGTGGTCAGCCTGCTGCTGGTCCTGGTCTACCTGTACCTGACACCCTGCCGCTGCCCGCCCAGGCCCCGCCCCCTGGCGGCCACCGCCAGGAGCAAGGAGGGCGGGGCGGGCAGCGCCCATTCCTCCATCCTCACGCCGACGCCGCCCGCGTCCACCGAGGGCCCCGGCCGCAAGGTCAGTAGCAACAAGCATGTTGTGTTTCTGGAGCCAATCAGAGAGCAGCAGAATGGCCGGCTGGGGGCGGAGCCTCAGCAGCGCGCCGGGGAGACGGACTCTTACATGGCCGTCTTCTCCGACACGCCCATCATGTTGCCATAGCGACAGGACTCACAGAGAGATGGCACAGCCCCTCACCTCTTCCTCCCCAGCACCCCCTCACTCACTCAACAAGTGCAATTCTGACCCTGAATCCTGTCAGCTCAGGTCCGACCGCTGAGCCCAGAACCGGCGCACTGTGACGGGTCAGAACCGGCCGAGTCCAGACCAAAGACAGAGCATGAACCGCTGCGTCCCTTTAAGCACGGCCTGTCCCTTTAACTGCAGCAACGCCTTCCAGTACCAAACTGTTTTCTAGAGTTCTGTAGCTTCTTGGTTCTGTTCACCAGACCGACATGTAGGATCCGATTAACCAGAACCAGCCAGAGGTTCTGGTTCCCTCCTCCACTCTGCCTGGTTTCTATGTTCTCACTGCATCCTCTGCACCTCGTCTGTATCACCTAATAAACCTCCAAACCCAACCTGTCTGGTTTCTGTGTGTAGGTGTGGGTGTGTGTGTGTGTGTAGGGGGTGTGTGTGTGTGTGTGTGTGTGTGTGTGTGTAGGGGTGCGTGTGTGGGTGCGTGTGTGTGTGTGTGTGTGTGTGTGTGAGCACGTAGCCACGATCTGCATGCTCAGCCTGCAGCAGGTCTCTTCCTGCTCCCACACGATTCACAGTTTTCCACTTCCACTCCGTCAGGCTGCTCTGCTGCTGGTTCTGTAGCTTTAAATCCTCAGTAAACTCAGAGTCCCATCAGATGGTGAAGCACATTAATAATTAACTGACTACATATTTAAATAATGGCATTAAATCTACAAGAACTTAAAAACAAAGTACATCAGATGAATTATTTACGGTAAACTACCCATTGTCTGGTTTCGCTGACTCAAATTATATATTTTATATATATATTTTTTTTTTTTATTGTACAAACTTCATCAAACAAACTACCTTTAGCTAGCTAGCAGTGGTAAGTTAGCAGCTAGGTAGCGGTAGCCAATGCAACACAACGCTTCCTACCTCAGCATGAAGGTCTGGTCCTGCGTGGCGGTTTTGTCATTAGAACCAGCAGATTATCCCTTTAAAGTTAATCCAAAATCACTCCAGGGGCTATAAATGGCCCCTGCACCTCACTTTGAACACCCTTGCTGTAGATGACCTCAGTCAGGAACAGCAGGAAGCTCTTCAATAAGATGGAGAGGAAGCGAGCGGTGATGAAATATTGACGAGACGTTTCGGCTGGGAGCGACGCAGGAATATGGAGGTGGCGTTCCCATGGCGACTCGGCTTTAACTGATGGCTCCTCGGAACCAAATGGAACCAGAACCTCTGGTTCTACAGCCGGACCGGGCCGCAGACAGGAAGCACACGCTGCGCCAGTCCAGATCGTCTGAATCTGCCGAAAACAAACGAAGACAGAGCAGGGAGAGCGTCTCCGAGCGGGACGCAGGCGGACAGAGGGACAGGACATCAGGAGGACCAGAACCAGAACCATCCTCAGAGTCAGGAGGATCAGAACATGGATCTGCTTTCACCGACTGAAACACGCAGCATCAAACATTGATGGCGACTCAAACTGAAGAGCCGCTCTAAATCATTCATCAGCTTCACACAGAGACAAAAGAACCAGAACCAGGCGCCACCAGAACCAGGTTCCAACGGTCCACCAGAACCAGGTTCCACCAGAACCAGGTTCCAAGAATCCACCAGAACCAGGCTCCACCAGAACCACGTTCCAACAGTCCAGCAGAACCAGGTCCCAACGCAACTAGATCAATGGTTCCACAGCTCCGAACAGAACCAGCTCACCACTAGGTGATGGTCCCAGGTCTGTCCATGGTTCTGATCCATCTGACTCAGCGGTTCTGGAGGTTCAGATCTTTCTGCAGATTTTGCAGAACCAGAACCATCAGAACCAGAACTGAACTCCAGCTGAATAAAGTTCTGCTAAAGCTAACGCTCTGTTCCTCTTCTCCTCCTCCTCAGATCTATACGTCTCCCCCCCTTCTTCCTCCCCCCCTGCTCCTCTCAGTGACCCTTCATCCTCCTCCTCATCATCCTCCTCTCATCTCCTCCTCCTCCTCCTCATCGTCTTCATCATCATCCTCCCCCTCTTCATCCTCCTCCTCATCATCCTCCTCCTCCTCCTGACAGGAAGCTCTGAGGCGTTCGTCAACATGCATGAAGGAAACAGAACCTGAGGAGTCTTCATCACAGTCTTCATCACAGTTTGCATGAAAGCAGCAGCAGCTGTCACGGAGTCAGAGCAGACACTGGGGATTGTGGGTAATCTGAAGGCTAGAGCAGTGCATGCTGGGAAAGGAGATGAACGCTGCTTCTGATGTCTCATAATAAACGTTATGATGAAGGAAAGGGGAGCGGCTCGGATTATTTCAGGTTGATCGTCTGCGGTCACATGACTGCGTCGTCATGACGACTCTGATCCACATCAGCAACGGGTCTGAAGCTTCACTGCAAAAACACAAAATCTTACAAAGTATTTTTCTAGTTTCTAGTGCAAATATCTTAGTGCACTTGAATTAAGAAATCCAGTTCTAGGAGTTTGAGTTAAGAGGATACCTCTGTATTTTGTAACCTCGGTTTCCCGCAGTGTCTTACAGGCCTGGCGCCCGCCATGCTTCACTAGCCCCACCGCCTGGCTAAAGCCTTTCTTGTTGATGCTTTTAGGAAAATTATATTAAAAAATGTTTTAAATCGCTTTTTATTAAAAGCCGGATTGCAGGCGTCTCTGTTGCTCTGAACAGATTTAATCCTAAAAGTTATGTTTATGGAAGATAGGCGAATAGTTCATGCATTTCAAGCTGGACCAATCACAGGGCTGCGCCTCTGCAGCAGCTGGATTAAGTTGACCTCAGGCGGATCGCGCGCCTCCTTTCACTCCGACTGGACTCAGGCCGACCTGTTTGGATATTTACATCAACCCTCGGTGAGGATTTATGATTCTTTCCAGAGTTCTCGATCAAGGTAGGAGTTTAAAACCCACCGCGTTGCTCTGGTTGTGCAGCTCTATGTGAACCGCAGGAATAACTTGTAGTCGCTTTCAGAGGTGAGAATGATTTATATTTGTAGACAAAGAATTTTGTGCGGTTTTTCCATCTCAACACGCCGGCCAGCAGGTGGCGCTGTCTTCCCTGTAAAGTTCATGTCTGTGCTCCTGGTTGGCCGGAGCGTTAGCGGCTGGTAAACCAGCACTAGCCTCATCAGGGTCAGCCCAGTGAGGAGATTTAGCGCTCGCCTCGCAGTCACATTATTATTTTTCTAAAATTACTAGAAAAAATATTCTAGCAAAAACATGTTTCACAAAATATCCTTTTTACGATGCATCAAACCATATCAAATGCTTTGTCCACTTAGACAGTTAATGTACGCGGCTGCGTAGAGATCTGAGAAACTCGTCCCATAAACCTGAGCAACCAAAACAGTTTCTGTGGCTCTTATTAAAACTCAACAGTCACCAAATGAAAGAGCTGCTAAAGCCTCATTAGCAGCTTTGAATTAAATCTCCGTTTGTTGCTCATCTGCTCAGTGCAGCAGATTGAACTCATCCTGCAGGGCCGGTCCAAGGCTGGATGAGGCCTGGAGCAGAACGGGACCGAGGAGCCCCTCTTGCTGCTAAACATCAGCAGCTCTAACAGCTTCGGGGTCGGATTTAATCTGGGAGAGGGCAGCAGATTAACTGGCCAACCTGAAACCATCAGTTATAAATGCAGTTTATTCATTTGTATTTGTGAACAAACTGAGCTGAGTTCTCTGAACTTTTACAAAGTGAACTTGCCAGATTCTTAGAATCTTGGCACCAAATCCCAAAGTCATACTCTGGGATTTAGTGAATCCCAGAGTATGACTTTGGAAAATAACATACAGTCTACTTTGTATGGAGTAAACAGTACTCTAAGCATCCAGAATGTGCTAAACATCAAACTGTTTAGTACAGATACATATCTGTACTAAAATATTAGCATGTATGGCCCCTGAAGCCCTGATGGAGCCGCTGACTGTTACGAGAGTTTTTGAATTGAGAATATTGTTTAATTTTTTAAAATACAATTAATTGATAACATATCCTGAATTACTCAAACATTTTAATCCAGTTTAGCAGCAGGCGGGGAAAGGGCAGCCTGTTAGCTAGAAGGCTAGGCTAGCAGGCTATTAGCCAAATTAACAACAACAATAATCCGAAGCTTTAACTTGAGTTAAAATCCCTCCAGGATTTCACAGCCATGTTTGTGACCGTTTTCTTTTTCTATAAAAATATTACCAGTTCTGAAATTTTGTGTGATACTTTGTTCCCTTAAAAAAACGGATTGAACACAAACATTTATTCTATAACAAACTGATCAATGTTTGCTACTCGTAACGTCGAACGCAGACGATAAGCAGACAGGAAGTTGAGGCAGCAGAGGAGGAGAGGGAAACGCTGCCACCTGCAGGTGGGAGTCAGCATCACTCAATCCAAAGCCTTTGGGTGGAAAGTTTGCAATAAACTCACAATTAGGGTGAAAAATGTGTGGATCTGTTGATTGTGTGAATTTTCATGAAACAGTGGATGGACTAATTCATCAGAACAGACCAGGTTCTGCTGAAACAGAACCTGGTCTTGAGCTGGACTGCAGAGTAAACCTGCAGGTAAAACCCAGGACTGAATTCAGCTGATCTGCAGATGTCAGCAGCAGATTCGAGTTCCCCAGCGGGCCGGGTCTACGTCCTGGAAAACTACGACGCTGGGAAGGAAAAAGCCAGCAGGCTGCGCGTGGCCGCCTCTGATTCTGTGAAGCTGCTAAGCTAATTATCCTGGAGCTGAATCTAATCTGAGGCAGGCTGAGAGCTGCCTCTCTGAGCCGAGCTGATGGATCATAATGAGCTCCATCGATCTGTCTCACAGCAGGGGGCGGGGGGCCCCAATGAGGACGCAGTCAGACTCATGAAGACAATCTGAGGCGCAAACTCACCTGGGACGAAGCCTGAGGAAGAGGAAGATGGACTGAGGTCAGAAATTAAATTTAAATCCAAGCTTTCCTTCCAGTCAGTTCCAACCTCAGGTTCTGGTGAGAGGTGGACCAGTCCCAGTGGTTTGAACTCTGACCTTTAGCTGCATTTCAAAGACCTGATGCAACCTGCCGGGTTTCCTTCTGATCTGGATTGAACCGAGTTTAACTGAAGCAATTTGTTGCAGCTTTTTAATTCCTAAAACCAACATTTTCCAGGAAAGGCTGCATGTGTTCTGGCTCCAACTAAATCGTTTCAGACACGTAGAAAATTCTGTTTATTTCTAGCAAAAATATGGACAAAACTAAAACTGAAAATCTCTTCCAACTTAGATGAAAATGAACGTTTACTTTATCTGATGTTTCAAGTTCAAAAATCATTTTACAAAATTTCCCACACATTTGAGGAATAAAAGGTGTCTGCCGCGCCGGCTCTGAAACTTTTAAAGGTCACAAACATAATCTACACAAATCCAAATATTAATATTAACTTTAGATTTTGGTTTTAAAGTAACTTAAGCATCTTCTAACTGCCCAGAGAAAAACTAAATGGATACATTTTATGATTTATAAAAATGAAACAAATGGCTGCAACGCGGTTAATCAGATTAATTTGATCTGAATGGAAGTGAATAACGAGTTAGTGATCAATTTAAGTAAAACAGTGTCAACATGCTGTTTGATTAGAAAACACATACAAGAACATTTTCTAATTGAACTGCAGGATTAAATTATAAATATGGAACAGAATTAAAATGTTTTTGGTTATTTTTTGACCCACATTAATTATTAATAACATTTCTAAAAATATAAAAATCAAACCTTAATTGCTTGAAATTAATAGGACCTTAATTTCAAGGCTGGCAGCTGTGTGGTGGATGAATGCCATGATTTTCTCTCATATTTCATATTTATTTCATATTGAATGACAGCATGAGCTCATTAACTGCCTCACTGTGCAACCAAATAATGGACAAAAAGCCAATCAGATCCCATCACTGTCTAATCCGGGACAAACATAAGCGAATGGAAAGTTGTTGTAATTTATGTTTTCTGAAATGAATGTTTAAGTGTATCACTAAGTTAGCTCCTGACGCATTAAGTTCATTTGTAGAAACGTAAAGCAGATTCAATCAGGGACTTCCGGAATGGACTGTTGCGTCAGAGCCTCTCTCCCGCCTTAACATCAAAAACTCCCGATCAAAACTCGTTAATATGCTCTATAACTGTTATCACTACGTGTTGGATGGCTGTGCATGTTAACGCAGCCAACCACAACTCAATGCCCATGAGCCAGGAAACCGAGCGCATTGGTCCTTCATTTGGATCTTCTTCACGGCTAACAATCCCGCAGAAAACTCAATGAAAGTTCCGAGAGAAGCTACAAACAGAAACAGAAAACAAAACATGCATGAGCTCCAAATGCACAGGACAGAATCCAGCGTCAGAGAGCAAAATTAAAATCAACCTTAGCTGTTGCTAAGAAACAGCCACGCCAGCGATCATCACCATGCAAACACTATTTGGACATGGCTGGAATACACATATGGAAAACGATCTCTAAATAAGCCATGATAAAACATATAACGCCAAACAGAACACAGATTGAACTTACAGCCATTGGTTTCGGAGGTGCAAGAAAAGATTGAAGACACAGGAGGCAAAGTTTGTACATTAATAGGCAGGTTTTCTCTCCGCAAACACGTGTTCCTAACTGCCACCCACAATGCACTGCGACCTCAATTCACCTTCAAAATAAGATACAGACAAACCAACACTGCAGAAGCTTTCCTCTTTTTCAAACTAAATCATCAAGACTCATTTCCGACTTCCAGCCCTGGGCCGATCATGCTCACTGTCTCGACAAAAGAACTTATGAACGGGAGGAGAAACACGTCGAGCCACAAAAAATCGATAAAATGCCCAAAACTCCGGATAAAGGTCGCTAAAGCTAATCAAGCTAACACCACGTAGCTAGTGGGAGCTGGAGCGAACAAGGACTCGGAAGGACTTACGGCTACTGACGATCCGAAGACTGGCTGGAAGGAGGATAATGCAAAGCTACAACAGAACATCTGGGGCGACGGTAAGCTGGGCGGTATCACCACCGAGGCACCGGGCGGAGCGGGTTGGCCAGGCCCGCCTTCATCCAGCCGAGACCTGGGCAAAGGAAGCGAGCCAGGCGCTTCCGCACCACCCACCTGACTCACCACCCAGGCTCCACCTGACTCATCACCTTAACCCCACCGACTCCTTCCCGACTCACCACCGGGTCACCTGACTCACCACCCAGGCCTCCACCTGACTCACCACCCAGGCTCCACCTGACTCACCACCTTAACCCCCACCTGACTCACCACCCAGGCCTCCACCTTTGGGGACATAAGTTTGGTCCCCAAACTTATGTCAGCTCTAACTGAGTTTGGTCAATCGCCAGGCTACAGTCTAAACATCACAAAAACAAGTTGTGACAATTAGCTACTTATAAGAAAACCTATGGACTTAAATGGGATGCCACAAAGCTAAAATACCTGGGAGTGTTCACATCCTGAGATTTGGACGAGTTATTTAGTTTGAACTTTGGTAAACTTACTGAAACCATACAAAAAGATTTGGCAGCCTGGGCAAAGTCACGTTGGATTTCACAGCATGAATGGAAATAATAAGAATAAATCCCTCGATTTTCATGTCTTTTCATGTCATTGCCTAGTGAGGCAATGACATGAAAAGACATGAAAAGAGGCAAATTTGAGGGAATACTATTGGTCATCTCAGATTTATGGTCTGCTGATGCTCCCCAGAAATGTAGCCTGGATGGAAACAGATTGAACTTAGGCAGGGTGGGGTCCAACCCCAAACACGTCTGGGAGGTCAAATAGTTTCAGACCAAAGTGGGAATCGTCTAGTTGAAGACACGTTGTTAATCTGGAGTCCAGAGACAAATTGCAGATGTCACTGGACTCCTGGCCCTCCTGTAACTCAAACCTTCGGCCAGGAGACTTTTCCTTTTTAGGCTGGAAACATAGAGGCCTTGTAGCTTTGTGCCAATTTGTAGAAGGTAACTCCTTTAAAACATTAGAATCATGAGAACAGAGACTTATTTAAACACTTTCAGGTTAGACACTTCTACAATACCAAAATAAAAAAGGTGTCCCTCCAGCAGGTAATACTATTGTGCAAATCTTTACAAATGCCTAAACTCTCCTCCCATGTAAAACCGTTTCCAAACTAATATATGCAGAAACATAACGGAAATAACACGTTGACTATTAAGTCAAAATGGGAAAAGGAATTGGGAGTAAAGATTACAGAGGCTGATTGGCTGAGACACAACAGAAATCTACCAGGAATTCAGATGGAAGTGATTAATTAGATCCTTTATTACCCCTCAAATTATTAGCAGACATAGAGGAGAAGAGCAGCAATGCTGGAGACAATGTGGCCATCAGAAAGTCAATCACTCTCATTTTTTGGTCCTGCCCTAAGTTGGCCCCCTGCTGGGATGGAGTCTGTCAGGCTACCGGGATCATTTTGGGATACGCCATCCCAACATCCCAGAATGTTGGGGCTGATATGTGGAGAAGTGTTTCAAAAAGAAGATGAATATCTTTTTAAAATTCTATCAATTGCAAGCAAAAGAGTTACTACAAGACCCCCCCAGCTGGACCATTGACAGGAAGTCGTGGAGGAGATTCACTTTATGGAAAAACTGACATATTTTACATTTAAAAGGACATTTTGACAACAAACGCTGGTCTAAATGGCTGACATACAGAAACAAGGAAGCACAACTATGTGCAACATCTTGTAATGTTTTTGTCTTTTTCTCTTCCTATTTAACCATGAATCAGTGTTTCAGGTTCTGTGTTGTATGTTCCATTGTAATAATGAAAAATGTTAAAAAACAGATTCAGTCACTGGAGGATCATTGGAACTATGCAGAAACTTCTTCATATAAAAGTACGATTTTATAAAACTTATTGCTCCTGCATGTAAAATTAAAAAACTTAGAACATTTTTTCACATGACTAAATCTAAAGGAAAACCAAAGATGTGATCATTCTGATCTCTGTGCATCAGTGATTAGTATTATATTCATAACATTAGCTGAAACCAGGAGGTGGAAGCAAAACAACGCTGAGCATCAAGCTAGCCCTGCTGAAGATTCACCCAGTCAGGTCAGAGGTCACAATTAATAAAGGCTGGACAGACAGAAGCTTCATGACCCATAGAGGAGGCGATCTGGCCGCTGCAGACTTTGACCTTCAGGGAACCGGACCGCCTCCAAACACTTGGGCTCTTTAAAGGAGCAGTGTGACATTTAGAGAAGCACTCAGAGTGAAGCGGCTCTGCTGGCGGAGCCGACAGGATCAACAGTGAGTCAGAGCCGACAGACATCAGCCCACCTGTCTGCATGGAGAAATACAAAACGTACAAAACAAAACTCCAGTCATGTTTCAGTTTCGTTTCAATATGGCCGCTCCTCTCATGTGAGAAGTGATGGAATCGTTTATTCCAGGAACTGTCTGGCATCAATGTCACACAAGGCGCCTGCAGCTCAAAACTGAACAAACTAAATAAGTGCTCATGGAAACTAAAGACTTAAAGGGGCAGTACGATGTTTTTCAGGCACATGGTGCCATTTTATAGCAAAATCCAGGAACTATGTTACCTTCAGTCGATATAAAAATGCTGTAGATGTATAAAAAAAAACAACTTCCTGAATTAATACCTTGAAATTGGGCCTCTGTCTCTTTAAAAACTCCAGGTCCTTCTGAAGCTCCGCCTCAAGAAAATCATCCCAACATGGCTCCTCTATTAACCCTTTAACGTTTTTACCACTGAGGAGGAGCTGCGCCTCGAAGGCGGGGCTAAGCCCACCCTGGTGTTCTGCAGTTGGTTGGTTGCCATGGAGATTAAAGGAAAATGCACAAAAGAATTGAAGCAACTCCAGATCAGATTAAAACCTGAAGCTCCAAAAAGTAGATTTTTCATAATCCCGCCAGTTTAAAATGATGATTGTAAAATTTATTGTAAAAAATGTTTATGGCCGCCGCCATTTTTGAAATTCAGATTTCCTCACTAGGAGTTCCTAGTGAGGATCTGCAGTCAACCCACATACCAGCTAGAACGCATAAAAACAAACAGCTGAAGGCGGTGACTCCATGGTTCCCTCTGCCCCCCTCCCAGTCCCACCAGTTCCCCACAAATCCCCCAGTTCGCCCAGTCCTCCCAGTTCCCACAATTCCCCCACTCCTCCAGTTCCTTCAGTTCCCCCAGTCCTCCCAGTTCCCCCAGTTCCCCCAGTTCCCCCAGTTCCCAGTTCCCCCAGTTCCCCCAGTCCTCCCAGTCTTCCCAGTTCCCCCAGTTCTCCTACCCCTGTTTGTCTCCGTCCACCAGGATCCGGACCAGGATTCCCGTCACGGCCACCAGGATCGGGTAGTGGTCCACGCTCTCCAGACCTACAGCACACAGAACCCATCAGCCCCGACACAATGTTTGACCTCCGACCTTCTACAGAGCCTGGATGAGGAGGAGGAGTTCTGCTCAGACTTGGTTCTGATCCAGTTTGGAGCAGGAAGTCTGGTTCCTTCTCAGAACCTCCGCCAGTGTTACCATGGAAACCATTGTTAATCTGGGGCGGGTTGTGTCCAGTCAGATCGGGCCGGTTCGGTTCGGTCCAGTTGGAGGGGGCGGGGCTCACCTGGCAGCCGCAGGTTGACGACCCGATCGAACAGGTTCTTCTCCGCCGTGACTCGGTTCAGAACCTGGTTCAGCAGCTGCAGATGGAACAAGACAGCTGAAATAACCCGACCGGACCGGACCGGCTCGGATCAGGTCGGGTCTCACCTGGGCGAGCCGCCTCAGCAGCAGCTCCGCCGACGGCCGGGTCCAATCCAGGAAGATCTCCGGAACCAGAGTCACGGTCATCTCCAGAACTCTGAGCAGGCTGACGGAAAGGTCGAAGCAGGTCGCGCACACCTGGGCCCAGATCCACAGCACAGGTCAGAACCAGAACCTGAACCAGAACCAGCAGGATAGTGGGCTCACCTTCAGCTGTCGGGTGTCCACAAAGTTCCTCTCTGGGCGTTCCGCGGCCTGCTGGATCTGGATCGGAACCAAACAGAACCAATGAAAACCGAGAGGAGTGTTCAGAACCGGACCGGTGGTTCTGGATCTACAGAATCCATCTCAGACTCCAGGTCCACATTATTCATCTACTCCTCCAGAACCAACACCGGGCCGTCTGGATCATTCAGACTGGATGGAGAACTTCAAGTTGTGCCACTAATTCTCTGCTGAGGACTTTGACTAGGCCATTCAAACACATTAAACTGCTTTGATCTGATCAAAATTTTTGCCTAAAACAGACTAATTTAACTCAAGGTATTTCTTAATTCAATAAATTAAAAATACTCAAATTTGTTTGTGACTTTTTGTTGTGTTTGTTTTACATCAACAATAATTAAATCATTAAAACATAAAAACACCTTCGAACTGCTGAATTATTAAAATGAATCATGGAAAACTTCCATATTTTTTGGGTCATCAGTTTTATATTTTGTTGGATAAATATTTACAATTCATCACTTATGGTCAGGGGCCGAACAAAATTATTTCCAGGGCCACCGATGGCCCCCGAACCTCATTTTGGACACCCCTGATCTAAGCCACCCTGTAGCAGCTCTGGTTGTATTTTTCAGGTTGCTGTCCGGCTGGAAACTGAACCTGGAGCCTCTAAACCTCTTCATTTAAAGGGCCAGTATCGTGTTTCCAGCCACATATATCCATTTTATAGACCAATCAGTAACAACCTTCAGTTTTTATAAAAATGTTGTGTATATCAAATATGACCTAAAAGAAAGCCTTGAAATTGGGCCTCTATCTCTTTAAAATTGCTCTTACTGAAGCTCCGCCTCCAGGAAGTCGTCCCAACATGGCTCCTCTATTAACCCTTTAATGTTTTTATCAGCTGCTCTGAGCAGCAGCTCCTATAATAAGCTCAGCAGCTGTTTGCTAATTGCTGCTGGCTAGTCTGAAGGAGCTGAGTGGGGGGGGAGCTGCGCCTCGAAGGCGGGGCTAGGCCCACCCAGACTTGTGCTGCTGATTGGTTGCCATGGAGAAAGGATTCCTCGAACATGAAAGAATCAGAGCAACACTGCAGGTTTGTTTCTGATCAGAGGAAAACGATAAAACACGATGGGAAGATCAAAGAACAGCTGAATGTTGTGTTTCCATTAAAACAAATATTTAGCTGGTTTAATGATCCAAAACAGGAGACTAAATCAAGCAGCCTGTGCTCAGGTGGGGGAGAACCTCAGGGCTGGTTCCTGGACCCCCTTCTCCTCTAACTGTGAGCATAGAGAGACCAGAACCTCTGGGTGCCGTTCCTGCTGAACCCTGTGCCGTGTTGTGGACCCAGCTCTGGTTCTGGTCGGTCTCACCTCCTGGATCATGCCGATGAACTCGGAGAAGGCCCAGTTGAGCTGGTTCAGGACGCTGTTGAGGAAGGAGGCGGCCATGTCTTTGTCCATGCTCAGCAGCTCCGCCATGTGTCTCTGCAGCAGCAACGACGGGCACGGCTCTGGACCAGAACCGGGACAGGAGACGCAGTCAGAGCGGTCCCTGTTCTACTGGACCTGGAACGAGCTGCGACCGCTCCTGAGGAAGAACTCCCTCCTCATCATTGTAAAGCAGCAGCCAGTTCATCTGCAATAGACCTGCAGGTTCTGGTTCTGGTGGGTCTGGATCTACTGGGACTACAGCTGTCACAAAAATTTCTCTGGATGAAATCATCGCAATAAACTATAATGTTGTTGTTTTGAGACCATTTTCAAGAAATATAAAGATAAAAATGTGATAAAAATGGAAGTTCATCCTTTGAAAGATCAATAAACTTTAATTTAGCAAAGAGTTAAAACTGGGAGATACTTAAAAAGTCCAAAACATTATTTCTGCAACCTTTATAACTGGACATTCATTATGAATTCAGCTAAATAAAACTTTAGAGCAGCAAAAGAAAATTCATGTTCAAAGATCCGTCATTTTATTTCTGCTCTTAGATAAAGTTTTTTCCCAGACAGTGGATGAATACTAAGTTTTCTTCTACTGAAAGTTGATATTTGTGAAAAATGCTGCACAAATTATTTTTTATTTCCTCTGAAGTTTATTTATATAAACTTAATTTCTGTACATTCTGGGCTCAAAGTCAACATTTTTGCTTGGACACAAAAACAACTTTGCTCTAAAAAAGTAGAAACTAATGAGAAACAAACAAATAAAACTGAAAAACTGGCATTAAGTATTACATTTATGTTTACAATCATTAAAAGGTTCTTTCTAACATTTGGCCTGGTCCAAAAGAACGGATTATGATTTGCTGCAAAAAATATTAATTATCAGAAAAGGAATTATGGAGATTGCTTTAATTTATCATGCAATTAATTACTTAATTGCTCCTTGTAACGGGCTAAACTCCAGATGCGACCAGAACCACCAGAACTTTCCTCGTCTTTCTGCTGAGGCTCTCCGGGTCGCCGTCATCCTCCGTCTGAACCGTCAGCCTGATGCGCTGAGGAGAAACCCTGCTGCAGATAATGCAGCGCATGCACTAAGCTGATGGACAGCACACACACAACACAATACAAGAGAACTTACTCTGGAAACTAGCAATGGACAGATCTCCTGACAGGCATGCAGAGAAGCAAACAGATGGAGATCAGAGCATGCAGCAGAACAAGAGACGAGTCATTCAAGAAGAACAGAACCGGGTCAAAACTGAGCAGAACCGGGTCAAAACATGGCTGGAGGTTTGCAGATCCAGGAGAGTCTGTGATGTTGTGGTCAGCATTGATCGGGTTGCTTATCGTGATAAATTAATGACACTTTGATTTGTTGTCAAAATGTGACATCAAACAATTGATGTTTAAAAAAGTGAATTAATATATATAAATGAATTTGAAAATATGATTAAGTGCAGTTATTGTGAACATCTTAGTGATTTGTTTATTTGCATTTTTGTGAGGTTAAAGCAGTTAAATAAAAAACTTGCAGATTGTGAGAATTGAAATTTCAGATTAATCATCAGAATCAACTCATTATGGGATGTTTCTGTGGAGCCAACAGTCATGAAATCACAAATACAAAAGGTGATAAAGTTCTGATCGTCACTTTATCGTAACAACAACAGACTCATGAAGTTTGGTGGTGGTTCTGTTAGATGAGCAGAACCAGAACCAGGATCCAGGGATTTATTTAATATGTGAGAACAAAAGTTCTGATAGAGGGAGCTGATGTTTGCGTTTCCAGAAATAAACTCCAACGTACACATGCACACGCACACACCCCCATGCATGCACACCCCCACATGCACACCCCCACGCACATGCACACACGCACACACACCCCTGCACACACAGCAGTAAAAATAACCCTGCTGAGACGGCCAGATTTATTTCTGGAGCCTGAAACTGGACCCGTTTCAGCGACGGTCCGGTGTGTGTGTGGGGGTGTGTGGTGTGTGGTGGGGGTGTGTGTGTGTGTGTGGGGGTGTGGGGGTGTGTGTGTGTGTGTGTGTGTGTGCGTCAGACGGTCAGGATGGAGCGACTGCAGCTCTTCCTCTGATGGTTATCTGACAAAACTTCATCTCATCATTAATTCACAGCCTCTCTTGCGTCGCAGAAGCAGATTCAGGCAAACAGCTCTGATGCTAGAGCAGCATCGGCGCGATTCGGCCCGGTTCGCACCTACAGACCCGGTTCTGCTCCATTCAGACCAGCAGAGAGCAGAACAGGGACACACTGACACCAGGACCTACTCTGCAGGCTGGGCAGGTTGGCGTCCTCAGGTTTGGTCTTCAGCAGGTGAGGCAGGCGGGTGTACCTGTAGCCGAACCCGCAGCCCTGACACACAGGAGGAAGAGCAGCTGTTAGAGAGGAAGAGGAGCAGCACAAATTCACACAGATTTCTGTAAAAATGGTCACAAACATTGAGTTTTAGTCATCCATTAATCTGATAATTAACTGGCTAATCCAATAAAAATCATTGACATTCTGCAGATTTTTTTATTTAATCACTTTAGCATTTTTATACAAATATGACAAATACACAAAAAAATAAAAAACGTTAAAAGCTCAGGCATTTCTGCTTGGGCTGAGCATCGATTCAGTTGCAGGTTGATCTGGTGGTTAGTTTATTGATTAAATGATTAACAATTGGATGAAAAGGTGATAAATCAATTACTAAATTAGCTGACAATGATTTCAATAATCAATTCTGACATGAAACTCGGCTCTGCGTGTGTGTGTGTGTGTGTGTGTGTGTGGCGGTGCGTGTATGTTTGGGGGTGTGAGCTCACCCTCCAGAGTCTGACCAGGATCCAGTTGGTCTGAGCCCAGGGTCTCTGCTCATACGGAGCCAGAAGGTTCCTCATCATGGCCACTTGCCTGAAACCAGAAACCATCATCTGCATGAGGCGCCCAGGTGAAGCTCACCTGAAGACCTCAGCAGGATGACCTCACTAAAACACCTGCATGTCTCATTGCTTGTTTTCCTTCTGAAAATTGAATTCCCAATTTTGTGTAGAAAACAAAATATCAGTTTTACTTCAAAGTTTGTTTCTGTCAGCAGGTTCTGGTTCTGGCTGAGATCAGAAAACAAAAGAAGACTCACTGCTCCTCTGAGATCCTCTCCACCGCCCTGAGGGATTGTGGGTAACAGACGTAGCTGGCCAGGGCCTGCATCAGGGAATCTTTGATATCTGAGAGAACAGAGTTCATGATCTTGTAGTTTCCAAGTTACCAGCCCCTGCAGCGCCCCCTGTGTGCAGACTCTCGTCAGCGCCACCGCCTGCCTCACTCTGTCCTCGGATTCCTTTTGTAAAGTGCCTTGAGACGCCATTGGTTATGAATTGGAGCTACACAGATAAAACTGGATTGAATTCCCGCCAGTCCCTGGCATCACTCCCACACGTCTCGCTCTGCAGAAGCTTTAAACGCTCTGGTGGGACGGCGGCCGCATCCTGAGACGATAAACCGTCCTGCTGCTGATAACGTCTTTGTTTCTGGTCATACATCAGCTGACCCGGAACAAACCGGACCCAAACAGAACCTGAAGGTCAATCCGAACACGACACAGAAAAGCTGATGATTTTAGATACAATGCTCTGTTTGAACTTTAAGAATCCTTAAAGTTTCCTTAAATCTGATTTAATGGGGTGCTGTGGTGGCGCAGGGGCATAGCACAACCCACATATGGAAGCCTCATAACGGCGGTCGCAGGTTCGATTCCCGGCCTGGTGACATTTGCCACATGTCTTCCCCCTTTCTCATTTCCCCATTTCCTGTCAAGCTACTCTCAAATAAAGGCTCTAGAGCCAAAAAACCTGATTTAATTAGTTATGGATGTATAGAGCGGCTTTTTGAACAGAACCAATGGGCTCATTTCACACAGCAGGGGGCGCCGTTTTACACTGAGGAGTTCTGTGACGACTGGAAACCATCAAAACGTTCAATAACAGCAGATCTGTCACGTCGTTTCAGCTGATATTCATTTAAAGAGCTTTTATTTTGTAGTAACACTCAACCCCGTGTCTTCCTGTTACCTGTCCCAACGATGCGTGGGTCTGCAAAGTGCTTGGCGAGGATGGCAGCGAGCTGAGTCAGCGTTTCCTCGTAACCTGAAAGAGAAAGTTCAATCATGTGAGACACACGTGACATTCCTCCTGTTATTGGAGCAGAGGTCAGAGGTCAACGACTCTGTGTCACACGATTGACTCCTGAGTCAATCGGGCGACGTTGTGGGCAGAGTCATTCTGAGCCACAGTGACATCAGCACAAATCAACCCGACCGGATCAGAACCTGATCAGAACTCCAGGCCAGTTTCACTGGGCAGCAGAACCAGAACCAAAGATCAGAACCAACGACGAACCTGACAGGAGATCTGGTACTGGAACCAGTGGACTGGTTCTCCATCGCCATCATCACGCTTAGCTACAATTTGATGGTTTTCCATCGGAACCGGTCTGGACCGGGCCGGGTCGGTACCTGGCAGCTCGTCCATGCTGTTGGCGGGGCTGAAGTAGTTCTTCAGGGCGCTGTAGGCGTTCATGGCCACGTTGAGGTAGAACTCCGGCGTGAAGGCGAACAGCGACGCCGTGTTGTCGGCGTGTTCGATGGTCCGGATGCAGACGCACAGCAGCCAGTAGACGTCCAGCATCTTCTCCTGAACACACACGGGGTGTTAGAGCCGCGTGCCGACCAGAACCGGGAGGCCCGAGCAGACGGGTCACCTTGGAGTAGATGGTGGCGTTGATCCAGGCCAGCCGGCGGCTCAGGTGGTTCAGCTTCTCTGCAAAAACCTTCTGGCTCTTCTGCAGCTCATCTAGGATGTCTGCGCGCTGAAACACACAACCCAGAGTCACTGCAGAAACAGAACCAGCAGAACCGGGCCTCACAGGTTGAGAGTCCGGTTTCTCTGGATCCAAGCGGGTCAGCTCAGGAACTGAACAGGATCAGAAACGGTTCTGGACTCACTCTGGCAGGACAACGAGCGATCTTCTCCTCGGTGTCCTTCAGAGCCACAGCGTACTCATGGACCTCGTCTGCCACCACCACCATCTGCAGGCAACAGAACCGGGTTTACCGAACCTCACTGGTCTGGACCGGCAGGTTCTGACGGACTGCTAGAACTTCATGATTCTACTAGGACCCAGTCAGAACCTCTCTGGGTCTGTCTGCAGTCCTCACCAATATGGCCGCTGCCTTGAGGCATCCAGGGTTCTTTCACTTTTCCCACAGCAAAAATCAAGCACTTTCCAAACCTTGACAACTCCTCAATGAAGGTCAAACTTTTTCAAGATTTCACGCAAAAATCACAAAATCTTACTAAAGTATTTTATTCTAGTTCCTTCTGACCTTGAAATAAGACAAAACTAAGGAGCTCAGAAAAATATAGCAGCTTGTTTTAAAACTTAATTTTGATGAAAAATGATGAGTTGAACTGGCAGATTATTTCTCTTATGAGAAATTAGAAAAATAAGCGCAACCAGTAATTTTCCATTAACCCTTGGATACTAAAATGTGCCTTGTAAGTTCGTTTAGTTTTATTTAAAGTGAACTGAGATACTTTCAGTAGGATCAAGATTAAAATAAGTGTGTTTTTGCAGAGTTCCTCAGCAGAGGCGGGTCCCTCACCAATATGGCCGCTGCACCAGACTGACCTTCCCCAGCTGCTGATGGACGCTCAGGTTGTACATCATCACGACGCCGTCGATGATCTCCAGCAGAGACTTGTCTGTGATTGGCCGGTCGGGCTCCTCCTGCGGTCGCCCCAGCAACAGGCCGTCGTTTCCGTGGCTACCCTCGACTGCGTGACAGAGAGGAGACAGGAAGCAGGAAGCCGGAGCCTCTGGTGGTGCGGCCGGACGCTGCAGAGGAACCACTCACTGTCTTCCTCGGTGCGCTGCTCCACCGCCAGCGTCCGGACCTTCACCTTCTCTGGCTGGGACAGCGGCCGCCGCGGCGTCATCAGGCTGACGGCCGCCGTGCTCAGGAAGCGGTTGGCCCGGCCCAGAGTGGGAGAACTCAGCCAGCTGGGTCGGGCCAGGGCGCCGCCCATCGCCGCTGCTCCGAAAGGCCTCTGACAGGACAGGAGGAGAGCGAGCGTTTAGCGGAGGAGAGCGGGCGTTTAGGGGGAGAGCGAGCGTTTAGCGGAGGAGAGCGGGCGTTTAGCGGAGGAGAGCGGGCGTTTAGCGGAGGAGAGCGGGCGTTTAGCGGAGGAGAGCGGGCGTTTAGCGGGTGGCTTTTGGCAGAGCCTCTTCCTGGTCTGAACTAAAAGCTACGATTTGTTACACAGCAAATCCATTAATGATTACAATCATATTTTTCTTTCTTTCTTTTCTAAAAAACTACATAACGTTTTTTATTTCAATCTTAGTATTAGAGTCGGGTGACTTTTCTAAATAGTAAGAACATGATCCCACTATTAGCCGAATGAAGTCGCATTTTTACCAGAAGGACGTTTTAAACGTAAATTTATCTTTAATAAATGTGATGCAGCTCCATCTTTAAGGACTTTGGTTCAGATTCTGATGCTCCTCATTATTTAAACGATTCATTTTGACACGACTGATTAAAATCCTCAGAATTAAAAACTAAAAGAGAAAATCGGTTCTATTGGGTTCTGTTGGTTCTGTACAGTTCTGTTGGGTTCTATTGGTTCTGTACAGTTCTATACGGTTCTGTTGGGTTCTATTGGGTTCTGTACAGTTCTGTACGGTTCTGTTGGGTTCTATGGTTCTATGCGGTTCTGTGGTTCGTTGGTTCTTGGTTCGGTTCCGTTGGTTTGGATCATCCTAACGACCTGAGCGCATCTCCCGTTTCAGGTCGCCATCACGCGTCTGGATCTCCCCGGGTCTGCGATCTGGCCTTAGTGGCAGGTCGTCTGCAGGGCAGCAGTGAGACTGAGTCGGTCATCGAACTGGCAACGAGAGCAGAAGAAGCCTCCCAGAGTCTTCAGGTGGACAGGAGTCCTCCCGCTGCAGGTCAGATCACCTTCCCATTGTAGGCGATGACGTCTGGAGACGACAATGGGGACAGGAACCTAGTTAGAGACAAGGAGGGGGACAGAGTTGGGAGACAACGAGGAGGACAGAAGCTATTTGAGACAACAAGGAGGGACAGGAAGCTAGTTAGGAGACGAAGAGGGAGGGACAGGAAGCTAGTTAGGAGACGAAGGAGGAGGGACAGGAACCTAGTTAGGAGACGACGAAGGAAGGACAGGAAGCTAGTTAGGAGACAACGAAGGAGGGACAGGAAGCTAGTTAGGAGACAACGAAGGAGGGACAGGAAGCTAGTTAGGAGACGAAGAAGGAGGGACAGGAAGCTAGTTAGGAGACGAAGAAGGAGGGACAGGAAGCTAGTTAGGAGACAACGAAGGAGGGACAGGAAGCTAGTTAGGAGACGACGAAGGAGGGACAGGAAGCTAGTTAGGAGACGACGAAGGAGGGGTAGGAAGCTAGTTAGGAGACGAAGAAGGAGGGACAGGAAGCTCTTAGGGAACATCATCAGCTCATCAGTGGTTCTGACTGCCTCCAGCTGTTCTAGCCAGAGTCGGTTCTGGTGAAGCTGCAGACTGTCCCTGACGTCACCTTCATCACTCAGTGATGATGATGATGCATCGTACCTTCGCTGCTGAGGCTGCTGGGATTCTTCCTGCTGCCTTCGTCCCAGCTGCTCCGCACGGCGGTGATGAGGCGGTGCAGGAAACACACCATGTATTCTGGAGGACACAGAGCTGTGGGATGCTGCTCACACACACACGCACACACACACACACACACACACACACACACAGAGCATGAAGGACAGTCATCCTCATCATGGTCATTATCTGGAGCTCTAAAATCTCAAACAGGAGCAGAAACTTGAAGTCTGCCTCCAGATGCTTCAACAGGGGGCGCTGCTGAGCCACTGGGGTCCGATCCAGTTAGAGGAATGATAAAACCTGGACTGAGTGAAGCTGCAGCGATGGCCTTACCCCTCGGTTGCTGGCGTTCTCCTGCAGGAACTTCCTGAACTTGTTGAGAAAAATGTAACGAGAAGCTTCTCCCTGGAAGAGATGGAGGCAGAAGTTTCCATCAGAGCTGCTGCTCTTTCTGTTTGCTTTAAAATCACATTACAAAGAGCTAAACAGGGGAAACTAAATCAGAAAAACTAACTTCAGAGGCAACTTTCCATCGTTGCTATGGAAACGATGTATTTGAATGAAACTTCTGACCTACCGTATTTTTGTCCTTGTTGTTGAGCAGCAGCCTGAGGATCTGGACCTGCAGGTCCTCCACCACTGAAGAAGAACAGAGGAGAGGTCAGCGACCTGCAGAAGCAGCATATTCCTGACGCGCTCGTCTGTCACACCTTCAATCCTCTTCTTCAGCCGCTGGCAGCCTCTCTCGTACGCTCGGCGCCTCAGACGCTCGTCTGAACTCTCATCTTTGGGTTCTCGCTCATCCTTTCCCTGCAGAACCAGAACCAGAAGGTCCAAGCTCAGAGAGAAAGGAGCACACAGACAACTGAGGAGGCCCAGATCCAGCTCTGCCCCCGCAGGATGAAGTAGTAACTGCACCTCATCGTCACCTGACCCTTCTGTTCGGACAGACTCCGGTTCTGGATCATCAGGCCTTCTGAAAAGGGGAACCGGTTCTGTTTACCTCCTTGTCGAAGTGTGTGGGCCACCAGGTGGTCGGGATCAGCTCCTCCAGCCCCGCCTCCTTGACTCTCAGAGGAGTCTTGATGTAGAAGAAGACCACTGAACGCAGAACATCGAACGTAACCTTCGTTAAGGAAAGTTGACCCAATTGGCTGCTGGTTCTGAACTGAGCGTGGAAACAGAACCGGGAGTCTCAGAAGGATATAGGACGTTATTGAGCAGGTACTTCCTGGACTTCTCGTGGCGCAGGATGGCGGTGGTCAGACGCAGATAGTGGATCTGGAAGAGAAACCAACGTCTGATCAGCTGTAATGCAGAGCGCCACCCGGTGGAGAAGGCAGGCGGCGGGTGGTACCTGGAAGCCCAGGTCCGGGATGATGGGAGAGAAGCGGTACGCCCTCAGCAGGGACATCATGAGCTGCTTCAGGCACTCGTTCACCTCGTGGTCCTGCAGGGAAAGTGAACAGCATGAACTTTGACCTGCCAGAACCGGGTCTCACAGGGGTCAAGGTCCGGTTCCCCCGGCTAGACTTAAAGGCGACTGATGCTGTTGAGCCGACCAATCAGAACATTTGAAGAGAATCGTGACAGCTGATCAATGTTGGGGGACCAGCGCCACCTGGAGGCTGCAGCTCCATGTTTACCTCCATCAGCAGCCAGAAGAGGTCCAGCAGCTGCTGGATGAGCGGATGTTCATCCACAGAACCGCCTCCTTCCAGGATTCCCAGCAGGAAGTTCATCAGCACATCCTCCACCAGGTAGACCTTACACTGCAGACAGACAGACGGGCCGTAACAGCAGCGCCTCCTGCTGGCCGCTGAGGGCCGAACATGAGGGTCTGGTGAAGGCTGCAGCTGCTCGTCTCACCATGAGCGGAGCGAAGAGGTTGAAGATGTGAGCCAGAGTGATGAGAACGGTGGGCTCTCCCTGCAGCCTCCAGACGGCCGAGTCTTTCTCCAGCAGCTTCTCCTCCTGCACACAGGAGAGACGAAACACGGCTAAAAGTCTGAACACCACAAGTTTTAGTTATCCCACTTTCTTTCTTTTCTAATAAATAAATTAATATTTTCAAAAAGTGTCTTTTTCACATCCCTTCTCTGTTGAATTACGAGAATATAGATAAAATATTAGCAGAATAAAGACACATTTTGACCAGAAATCCTTTTTAAAATCTTAAAAAGACTAAAGTTTAATGATTAAAACTTGTAGTTATTGAGATTCAACATGAGCAGCTCAGTCTGTGTTTGCAAAGTCCTGCTGCTGGAAATGTTCAAATTTAAAACCGATCCCAAAGTATAACTTCATGAGATTCTCAACATCCCCATTTAAGTTGGAGGAGTTCTCATAAAACTTCATTCTGCAGATATAAAAACTGGATTCTGCTCATTTTAATGGGTCATTATTGTTCTACTCTGTCGTACAGTCGACCTGAATCCAAGCGGAAGCCGTAAAACACACGTATCAAACAAGATGGCCGCCCTGCTGACATCACTCTGAACGATGGAAACACATTGGTGGAAAACATCCCAGACTTTCCAAACATTTAACCTTCAAAAACATGGATTGATGGATAAACTGGACTTATTTTCCGGAGGCGCGTCCTGAACTCTGGCTGCCTGAAGTTCAGTGAGAGCAGGTGTAGCAGCGTCGGATCGCTGCGGATCAGAACCGCGTGCGGCCCGGTCACCTGAGCGTCGATGGCGGTGGACAGGACGTTCTTGATGTATCCCAGCAGCCTGTGGGCCTTCAGCAGGTCTGCAGTGGGGGGGTCCTGCAGCGGCAGGTAGCCGTCAGCCGGGTACGTGGCGCCCTCTCTGGTTAAGGACCAAAACACCCGATTCACGATCCCAACGCTGGTTCTGTTCCTGTAACGGGTCAAAGGATCCAGAACAGAACCAGGCACACACCGGATCTGAGAGCAGACAAATAAAATTTCATCTTTTATCTCAGGACCAAAATCTGTTAATGTCGATTTCATGCAGCTCAACAGTTTCTGGTTTTCTGAGGCTGATTGCTGAAAAGCTCCAGTGAGGAACTTTGGACTCACTGATGGAAGGTGATCAATCAAAACTCTCACTAAATGAAAATGTATGTAATTAATAGTTGTGGCACTTCATAAAAAGAGTTAAGCACAGAGTTCACAATTCAGTAATAACTATCAACAAAAACATTTTCAATTCAGAAACCATTTTTGGCACAACAAAGAAACGATTTTAATCTGTTCTTCAACCATCAGATTTGTTTTTCTTTGAACATATGGAAGCTAACATTAGTGCTAGCTGCTGCATGTTTAGCATTGAGATGCTATTTTAGGCTTTGCTGATAGGCTAACTCCTTTTAGCACAACTTGAACAACCAGCAATGGACAGGCGACCCGACCTGGCGACCCGACCTGGCGACCCGACCTGGCGACCCGACCTGGCGACCCGACCTGGCGACCCGACCTGGCGACCCGACCTGGCGACCCGACCTGGCGACCCGACCTGGCGACCCGACCTGGCGACCCGACCTGGCGACCCGACCTGGCGACCCGACGAGGCGACCCGTCTCTTGCTGGACATGGGCACCAGCATCCCTCCGACCAGAACCAGAAGGGTGTAAGAAAATGGACGGATGGATGAATGAACACAACAATAATGTTTTCCAGCGTCCAATAAAATCAGTCAGAGGCAAAAAGGCAATCTGACAAAATCAAAGGTATAAACATCTCTGGTGATGAACATAAGGTGGCGCTATATGCAGATGATGTGCTGGTATACATAAGCGAACCAAACACATCACTGCCTTTTCAGAGCTTGAGCAACTTTGGTGAATTTGCAGGATACAAATTGAATGTGAAAAAAACGCAGATATTGACTTTCTCTTATATTCCACCAAAATCTGTGTGTCTGAATTAAAACTTAATTGGGACCAAACTGTGTTGAAATACCTCGGGGTTCTGATCCCTAAGGATACAACCACTATAGCTAAGCGTAACTATGAAGATCTTCTAATCAAGATCAGATTGGACATCCAACGATGGACTGTCACCCCCTTCATGAGTTTAACCCAAAGAATTGAATCCGTCAAAATGAACTTACTACCAAGATTTATTTTCTTGTTTCAAGCCCTACCAGTAGAAATTACAAAAAAGCAATTTATAGAGTGGGACACAATGCTCTCCAGATTCATATGGCTTGGAAAAAAGCCGAGAATTAGATTTAAAACACTACAGCTCTCAAAAGAAAAAGGGGGCATGAATGTACCACACTTAAAGAACTACTTCTATTCTGCTCAAATTAAACCCCTGATAAACCTCTGTAATAAAAATGATAACGCCCGATGGAAGGACATTGAATTAGCTCTCACTCCAGATGCCCCCTACAGGCGATCTGGGGGAACAAAGAGTTAGAACAGATTAAACTCAAAACTGAAAATCCTTGGATAAAATCCCAATTAAAAATCTGGATGGATGTTAAACAGGAATATAAACTACATGACAGAATTATAAGGTGGTGTGCTTAAGATCCTGATTTTAAACCAAACCAAACAGATACAGGATTCCGTAGCTGGATAACTAAAGGCATAACAACACACTTCTCACTAATGGATAAAGGACAAATTAAAGACTTTCAAACACTTAAAACAACTCATAATTTGGGAAGACAAGATTTCTATAGATACCTACAAGTACGTCACTATCTCAATCAGGAAATTATTAGGAATACAGATGAACAGGAACCAGTGCTTAAAGAAATACTAACAGCATATCAGGCAAAATCAGAAAAAGGAATTATATCACGATTATACAAGGGACTGATGAGTAAAAAGACAGATTCAACTCTGTATGTGAAAACAAAATGGGAAAAGGAAAGTAAAATGGAAATCACAGAAGATGATTGGCATGGTTACTGCAAGACAGTTTGGAGATGTACCAATTCGAACTCATGGAGAGAATTTAACTGGAAATGTCTGCTTAGATTCTTTATTACACCAAAACAGAAAATGTCTGGTTCTGCGGGGAGGCCTAAGTGCTGGAGGCAATGTGGAAACACAGAACCCAGCCACTGGCATGTTTTCTGGGACAATTATTAGACATTATTGGATAGAAATACACAAAAATATAGAAAATATCTTGAATATAATAATACCTTTTAAATTCACTATCTTTATTCTAGATGACACAGAATCCTTGCATGACAATGTAAAATATCTGTTTCAAATACTAATTACAGCCGGTAAAAACTCTGAGCTCCAGCCTGAACCTCCCACTGTGGAAACACGGACGGAGTGTGAATGAAATTATCAAATGGAAAGATGAACCTTTTTAATTCGTTTTCAACTGAACAAGTTTACCGTCTTGTGGTCCAAATGGGAGTCCTGTCAACAAAACACGATATGCAAAAATACTAGAAAGTTGAGAATTGGAAAAGAGAGGGTTAATTCTTCAGTGTCAACTTGGTATATAATTTACTTAATATTATATACATAAAAGTAAAGTTTTGTTTTTCAAAATATCCCCCTGTTCCACCTTTTTGTTTTGTTCTTGTTTTTGTAAATGGAAACGTAAAGAGAAGGAATTCTGTATTGATTATCAACAATATACACAGAAATTGTGATATTGTAATCCTCTCAATACTTCAAAAATAAAGAATTTCAAAAAGAAAAAAATCAGTCAGAGGCAAAAATTCTGAGTGGAACCTTTGCACTCGCTTGTTTCTAGTACATCCACAAATCTGACGCACAAGTGAAATGCATAAGCAACACTGGGGTTAATTTCTGCTTCACTTCAAGACTGAGCGAGTAGAGCAGCACTTTGCAAATAAAATATATTTGTGTCTATTTAGTGAGGAAATCAAAGCTATTTGTTCCTCTAATTTACATCAAAATATCATAGATACGGTCAGATTTCCTCTAGACTAAAGCAGCAGATCTGTGTGTGCGGGACGCTGTGGAGCAGAGAAACGGCGAGGAACCAGCTGGAAGGATATCTGAGCGGCCGGCTGCCGAAGTTAAACGCCACCGACTCTTTGAAGGAGAGGCTGATGGCCGGGAAGTACGCCACGCCGGGACCCATCTTGATGCTGCTGAAGGCCGTCCCCAGAGACTGGCCGTTCCTGGAGACACGGGGAGAAAAGACGACGGTTCTGGTTCTGCTAGAAAAGCTCAGGAAGAACAGCTCAAGCTAGCTTAGCATAAAGACTGGAAACAGGTGGAGACTGTTGGCATGTGCTGACTCACAGGCAGAAGGTGATGGTTCCTTCATCCAGGTCGATCAGACAGCTGACGATGTCTCCAGCCGCCCACGACTGCAGAGGAAAACACAACATCTGGGTCTGACCCAAAACACAAAGTTCTGACCCAAAACACAAAGTTCTGACCCAAAACACCTGGCTCTGACTACAGATGCAAACAATTAACCTACAATTATTTTTTTATTAAAGGTTTATTTTATTAAAATTAAAATCATTCAGCCCTCTGGATGATTTTGTTTGTTTCAAGAATGGAACGAATTGGCAATTAATTCAAGATTTTTACAGAATTTTATGTAGAAGACCAAGTATCTTTCTTTTATTAACCATTTTTATGTTTTTATTGATGACATTTTGGTTAATCTAGCAGCAAGGATAATAAACTCCCCAAAAGGTCTTGGAAAATATTTATTTGTCATTTAATACAGCAATTGTGCCAAACCCTGTTTCTACAAAAATTAGACTACTTTGCTTTTTAAAATAACATCTATTTCGTATGTTATTGCAGAGATAAAACCAACAAATGTCCACAGAAATAAATCTTTTCAGTTTTAATTTAATGGCAAAAAGTTTGGACACAGCTGGCTTAGACCTGGTTTTAGTGTTGCAGTTAAGCCGCCGTCCAGCAGAGGGCGCCGCTGGTCCTCCCAGAACTAGAACAGAAACAAAAATGGCGGCATACTAAAACGGGAAAGAGAAACGGTCTGGAGTCCGGTGTGGGATGAAAAACGCACTTTATGCGTTTTTGTTTAAGATTATAAACAATGAACAAACTCCTGAAGTTTCACCTTAATGTCGCTCATTCAACCAAATACCACTAATATTTATGGTTTGAAAATAGTCTCAAAATACCAGTGTGATAATGGATTTGTAATCCGTGTAAGTATCTTTGTGTGTAACTCTGGATAGTTGTATCTGTGAAACATAATTTGTAAAAGAACATGTGTGCGTAATTCTGACTTCTTGTCAATGTATGGTCATATCCATAAACAAACATTAAGAAACTACGAATACAAAATAAAAGTACACAAAATTATAATTTCTACAAACGTTAAATTTCTAGACAGAGTTTTTAAGTTCAACCTCACAAATCTGATAATTACGAATCCTAACCTTCTCCTGCGCATACAAATGTTAAATCTGTAGCAGATACAAACAACCGCATTTACGCACAGATCCGGTTACGATGCACGAGGATTTTTGAGACACACGTCTCGCTTCCAACAGCCTCAGATTGTGCAAGTGGTGCGTTTAAATGCTGGTGGAAAGCTGGGTCATCTGATGTTTGCTCGGAGTCCAGTGTTTTCATCCTGTTTGTCACTGTGCTTGTGCCGAAGTGGCAAATACGTTATTTCTATGGAAAACTGAATATTTCAGTACTTCTTTATAATACAAAAAATTGTTTATAGACATATTGTGCATTTCTGAGCGGTACGGATTAGATTACGTGGTTTAAAAACTGACCACTAGGTGGCGGAATGTTTCGCTGGCCGGAAAAACAGGCAGTAGAACAAGACGGAGCGTCCCGGTGGTCTGACCTCACAGGTAAGACAAGTTAAACCTGCAGGCTTTGCTCTCCGTTTATAATCAGACAAAGAGTCATTTAAATTATTCCAGATTATGGTTTATATGTCTGGTAGTTTCATACTCTGTCCTTCTCATATTCTTCTGTTAGCAGGAGCTAATGTCGACGTTAGCTATGCTACTTTAGCTGTTGGTAGCTAAGTCCGTGAGTCTTTAGTGTCACTTCAGCACAGTTTAAAAATCTGTGTTTGTAGAAACTGTAATTGTTTACTTTTATTTTGTATTCGTAGTTTCTTAATATTTGTGTATGGATATGACCACATATTTACGAGATCCCAGAGTGCGGTTTACTATTCATGTTTCACAGATACAACTATCCAGAGTTGCACACAAAGATACTGACAGGATTACAAATCCAGTGTCACCCTGGTCTTTTGAGACTATTTTCTCTCCGTAGATTTTCTATGTGAGGATCTGATGACAGAAAAGCAGGTGGTGGATTCTGAGGCCTGTTGATGCGAAGCTTCGACCTCAACATGCTCCACAGAATGAATTTCCCTCCCTCACCTAATCCACCCAAGAGGTTCCCGTTTTTCACGTTTTATTAATATGTCCAAGTTTAATCACGTGAGAAAACCACAATTTTATATTTAATACTGCTGACACCAAAATTTTAGAACATAATAAGGTGCTTTTTTAAAGTTCAACTAAAACATTTAGACGGTCGGGTTATGGGACGACAGCGGAACCGCTGGAAACAAGACATCTTGTTTGGTTCTGACCCGCTCCGACCCGTTTCCTGTGTCACCTTTCCGTAGTTGGTGGTCGTCACGTTCCACTTTCTGACCCGGTTTCCATCATAGGCGTACGAGTCCGGCGTGTCCCCGACCCCTTCCTGAGGACAGAGAACGGCGTCAGAACTGACCCAGTCCACTGACCCGGTCCACTGACCCGGTCCACTGACCCACCCACTGACTCCTCCTCATCCTCACCTCCTGGTTGAAGCGACAGCTCAGAGTGCACCAGCCGATCTGCATCAGACCCTGAGAGGAGATCAGAACCTCGTAGGCCCATCTCCCTGCAGGAACAGAACCCACCGTTCAGATTTTCTGTTGGGCCCGGTCCGGTCATAACCCGGCAGAACCGGCGTGCTTTACCTTTAAAAACGCAGGTGGTGGCTCTGATGGAACTGAAGTTGCTGTGGCCAATCACCTGCAGGAAGCAAACACCATGTCAGATGTTCTGCTAAGTCCAGACGTTCTGATCCAAATGGACCCGGCTCACCCCCAGCAGGTCGTCGTCCACAAACAAGAGGCCCTCAAAGCCGCTGGTGTGGTCCAGCACCACAGGTTGAGGACCCAGACGGCCCTCTGCAGACGGATCTGAGGACAGAGACACGATCAGGCTGCAGGTCTAAACCTGAGCAACAACTTCTGCTGAGGTTCTCCTCAGAGTGCGGCCGCCAGGGCCGCTGGAATTATTTTATCTGGTAGTATACTGAACAACAGATGAATAAATCATAATATATCACTGATCAAATTTCCCACCACAGAAATCTCTGCCATAAGGTTTGAAGCAGCGTTTATGTAAATGGATGTAAAATGGAAGATTCAATGTTTCTGTACGACGTCTGGAAACCAGACAACTAACAAGAAGAAAATACAAGAGCTTTTTAAGTAAATCAATTCAATATGACATTTAAATTGGAAAACCTTGTAAGTGGAGCTGGTGCTTTTTATCAATACTAAGGATTTATTTAAACAAGCTCATATACTTTGCTTAAAAGTTAGTTTTGTCTTATTTGAAGTTGCTAATATATTTGTAATTATGCACTGATCCACAGTTTTCACTTCCGATATGGGAAGTAGAGTATGATGTGATCAGTTCGGTATGATATCGGAACTAGAAACTAACCAGATGATTTAGTAGCAGCAGCTGCAAAAAACAGCTGAATTAAAAGGTTTTTATTATTTTTAAAACACAGAGTTACATTTAAAACATTTAAAAACAGCTTTAATTTGTTCAGCCAGTGCACTTAGGAATAAAACAGTCAATTAAAAACAAATAATAAAGAAAATGAAACTGACAATATCAACAGATTGACTTTTTTTGGTCAAAGATGTAAAGATAAACAGCGACAAACTTTTGAAATGGTTCAGAAAGTGCAACTAGGAATTCTAAATAATAAAGCCCAGAATTAGACTGACTAGATATGAACACTGATAGCTGATCCAGACTGCTTTCAATATCGGGACCAATCCAGATATCGATATGGGATCGGTGCATCTGTAGATATTTTTTAGAAATGAGGAAAAGTTCTGTTCTCACAGCGCTGCAGCAGGACTTTACCTCTGAGCTCTTCAGGTGTTTCTCCTTCAGACAGAAGCTTCTCCAGGTGTGAGCTCAGGTCCTGGAAACCGAGAGGCTTCCTGCAGACCCACACAGAAAGGTTTGAATCCTCTGAGGACCGGAACCAGAACCAGCCGGCGCTCTGGGTACCTGGGAAACCATCAGGCTGCGTTCTGGACGTCACACACTGATCACATTCTTTATCAATCATTCAGTCAATACTGTCTTTAAGGACGGAGGTTCAGAACAATAAACCCAAAAACTGAGACGTTAAAGGTGGAAAAATTCAGGGTTGGGATCAGCGCAGAAGCTCGGTTCTTTGGGGATTTTACCAAGTCCAGTCCAAACTTTATTCAGCTTTATTATTATTATGTCTCTTCAAATATGATGGACATGTCAAATTTTACATCCAACTTCATGTCTAAAACATTAAACCTTAAGACTTTCTTGCAAATAGACACCGTGGGTTTAATTTAATTGGGATATTATTATTATTACTATTTAAATCAAACATCAAAAGGTGAAATAAACATGAGAAATAAAATTAAAAAAAGATGGAGAAATAAAGCCAGAAAGGATTAAATCTAAAAAAACATGGAAACATCCAGAGAACCAGAACAGCTGACAGAACAGAACCACACACACACGCAGACACACACACGGCCTTCCACTGACTGAACTGCAGTCTGTCAGAGTCAGAACCGGGCCAGATTGGGCCACAGAACCGGGACCGGCAGCAGGTTTGGTACCTGAGCGAGGCGACGGTCGAACCCGGCCTGGTGGAGGGAAACACCTGGTGCAGGTAGTCGCTCAGCAGCTTCTCGTTCACAATACCTGGGAGACAAAGAAGACCAGGTTCTGCTGAGGACCAGAACCTTCAGCTGGGTCCAAACCGGCTCCAAATGGAGACAGTAAGACTGGGACCGGCCAGAACTACCCAACAGAACCCAGCAGGAACCTGCTGCCTCGGCTCCAGGAATTATTCAGTTTGGAGAGGCTGAGGATCCACCATGAGCAGAAAGACAATCAGAGTCAGGGGCGTCTCAAACAGGGAACCAAGAAAATCCAAACTTTATCTCATTATGACGGTTTTATGAAAAATTAGCTTCTTATGTTTGGAATTAAACCAGATTCTCCTTGAGGCTGAACAATACATACCAATATATATCACCAATGCATAACAATATATCACCAATACATCACCAATATATCACCAATACATACCAATATATCACCAATATATCACCAATATATACCAATATATCACAATATATCACCAATACATACCAATATATCACCAATACATACCAATATATCACCAATACTGTCACCGGTATTGACGGTATTGGTGACAGTACTGTCAATACTGTAAAATCTGCACTGGATTTTACAGTGCAGAGGAGATGAAAATGTGAGGCAGCATCAGGTGGAAACAGCAGTGGTTTATTTCCCTCTCACAACAACAAGAACCACATTTCACAAGTGAAACTGCAGCTTTAAATATTCCCAGCTTTAATTCACAGGGGATCTCCATTCACCAATCTCTACCTATTTTAATAAAATACCTTTTCCTAAATACAAACATTTCCGTTTACTTTTTATAAATATTTAATGTTTTATCCTTACACCAACATAAAACACCACAAAACCCATAACCAACCCCCTCGCCCACTCCCACTTTTCAGTGGCCTCTCCCAGAACCTATAAATGGTGTCTGGACCCCCGGGGCTCCGAACACCCTGGAGAGGACACAGAAAGACAGGTGAGTCACTCCATATTAGCACTCCACACCTAACAGATTCTGCACAAATATTTGCTCCATTTTACCCACCAGTAGCTCTTTGCTCTGAGTAACAATTATTCTCTCTTCACAGACAACCACCTCACTTCTGAATGAGGCGCAGCTGTGCAGAACAAAAGGCTACATGCTTATCACTAAAATATTCAATAAATATAGTTAAAACGTCTCATGTGCAAATTATTGATGTGCAAATCTCTGCTTAAATGCAGTGCTAAATAAAGTGCTTGTTGAAGTGCAAAAAGTGCTTTTCAATGCTATATCGACATTTGAATAAATCCAGTAATGAAGACCTCTTCATTACAAATACATAACCAATATATTGAAAATACATCACCCGTATGTCACTAATATATTGTCATAAATAAATAAATAGATAAAATATTTTTGAACTATAGCAATAGAATATATATCAATATATTACCAATAATTTCGAGCACATCACTAATATATCGCCTATATATCATCTTCATATCATCAATACATCACCAATATATAAATACATTACCAATTTACAACCAATATATGTATATATCATCAATAAATAAAATTTTGCCAATGTATAACCAAAATCCTGTCATTACCAATCTAACACCAATATATCAACAATATATTGTTTCATTAATTGTCACCAAAGGCATGGCCAATTTATAGCCGGTTGTCAGGCATGTTGCTTCCAGAGATCATGGAATCCTGACAGGAAGTACTTCCTGTGACCTGCGTCTGACCTCAGGTGTCCTACCTGTGGATCTGGGTTTGTCCATGTCTGAGGCCAGTCTGTAGTTCCTGCGTGGCAGAGCTGTGACTCCTCCCTTTGCGCTCATCCTGATTCACCGCCTGCGCGCTGCTGACAGAACAGAGTTTCAGGGTTTCCCCCACTGCAGTATAAGCCTGGCAGCTTCCAGAATAAGCCTGGCATCCTAAGATTATTTTCTTTATTTTAAATAAGATTTTATACATGAGTAATAGTGATATTAAAGACGAGTTAAAGAGCATCTTTGGTGCAACGATTGAAGGAGCAATTGTGACATCTTGTGAGTCTAAAGTCAAAGGTAATTTTTTTTTATCAATGGATCTAACAATTTCCTGTCTACACACTAACAACTTCATCAAATAAAGTGATTAAACATGGATAAAGGATTTATAAATAAATAAAATTCTTTCCCAAAATCTGTCAGGTGGCAAAGACAATGTTGACCTGCTGAACTCAGAGCCTCGGTGGAATAGTTGAGGCAGTTAGCAGACTGCTAACTAGCATGGATATTAGCGCAATGTAAGAGCAATCTTTTGCATATGGAGATATATTTGTGCAACCAGCCTGAGCAGGAAGGGAGCCTGATGTGAGCCCATAAATCAGTGTTGTACATGCTTGGCTCTGTATGTCTGTAATGTGGCTAAATGAATCACAGACAGCTCTTTTCCATCCAATCAGATGATTCTTTGCAAACACCACATTTGTTTGGATAAATAACAACCAATCAGAGCACCGCACCAAATGACAGAAATGACCAAACAAAGCATGAGAATTTAGGTAAATCTAAGAAAACTAATAAAACAAATACTTCAATTTTTTACCCTGAGAATATTCAGCTTACCATTATACAGTGGATCCACTGCTTTAATGAGGTTTGTTGCTGACTGAACCCACAACGGTTGATTAACCTGGACCTGAGCAAATTTACACCAATCAAATAGTATTTTAATTATTATTTACTATAACTGATATAACTCGGAACATTTCCTTCTGTCTCACGTTCAGCAGAATATTTTCTGTTACTGTTTGATGGTGAACAGTTGTGCAGTAAGAAGCTAAACGTCACATTAATCAGGATAGTATTATCCATTAATTAAGTTACTAACCAACACTTATTATTCTGAATCTGTTTTAGCTCAAAGGCATCCTGGATCTCGTGCTGCTGTTAGCTTTAGCTGCAGCCCTTTAAACTGCTGTTAGCTCCGTTAGCTCACCGCAGAGCTCGGTCTAATACCAGCTGTCATGTTCGGTTCTGGTTCTGCGAGGGATGACAGCAGGTGTTAGCGCCTCCCTTGGCTCGGTTCGGTTCGGTTACCTGTCAGTCATCGAAGCTAGCAGCAAGCTAACAGTTACGGCTAACTAGCTATTGCTAACCTTACCCCCAGTGTCTCACCGCTTGAGCGGGATTCCCTTCCAGCGGTGGCCCGCTGCTGTGAGCTTTACGCCGGCTGATGAAAGATCGGTGAGCCGCTGATTTTCACAACAATCCCCAGTTTGTTGACGTCTGTCAGTGTACGGAGTGCTGCTAGGTCCAAAATAGAGAACACAAATTCCCTTCCTCGAAACAACGTGCGAACAGGAAGACGTCAGGGCTTCTCAGTTTTTAATTTTAGTTAGTAGGTCATCTTAATTTTATTCGAATAAAGTCAAAAGTAGCTATCCAAGACATTATTCAAGTAAGAATGAAGGCCTTAGAGAATGTTTACCCAGTGGAAAATAAACTCGAATGAGGCACACTATGGACACACTGACATCTGTCTCCCTCTTCTGGTCACTTCATGTCCTGCAGGCTGAAACCGCCCGTTGTGTTAGTCCCTTCCAGTACATATACGAGTTCTCTCCGGGTACTCTCACGCATCAACATAAAACCCCCTTTACTGGCGCACATCCCAGAATATACAGGCTGAATATAGCATGGATGGGGGGGCCATCAGATGAGGATTAAAGGTGAACATGTTGAGGTTGGGCCTAATTATTTAATTAAGTTCTTCTGATTCACATTAAAGGGTTTTATGAAAATTTTTCAAAGTTAAATAATTTCCTGTGGTTGCTGGAAGTTGAATAGCTTAAATTGATGTTCATTCATTTATCTCGTAAATTGTCTTTCAAAATATATTTATGTTCAAGGAAACCTAAATTCACTGGGTCTACTTCTTACCAGTCAGCCGGTATGTGGGCCGGCTCGAAGTGAAGCCGAGAGAGACGAGACGAGAGAGGAATGAGAAGTTCGACGATGAGAGGAAGTTTAACAGACAAGTAACAGTTGATGAATAAGAAATGAATCCCACCAGAGATCGCCTGCTGGTGTAACTAGCATTCATCTTTACATCATTACTCATCTTTGCTACGTTTAATATATATATTGTAATATTTCGATTTTTCAATTCGGATCAGTCCTTTATGATTTTTAGGAAATTAAATATTAACTTTCATAGATCATCTGGAGGCTGTGCACAGTGGTGCAGTTGGTAGAGCTGTTGCCTTGAAGGTTCTGGGTTTGATTCCCGTCCCGGGGTCTTTCTGCATGTTCTCCCTGTGCATGCGTGTGAGTGTGTGTGTGCATGGTTGTTTGTCCAGGCGACCCCGCCTCTCGCCCGAAACGTTGACTAGAGATATGCACCAGCACCTCGTTACCCCACTAAGGACAAGGGTGTAAAGCAAATGGATGGAGATCATCTGGAGGTTAACATACAGTCTGATTAAATTCAACAGATTACGTGACATATTTACTTCTTTTTAATAAATAGTCCAAACTCCGCCTTTCCAGTGCGCCGGCAGCTTCGCCGGTGTGTGAATGGAGCAGAACCACGCTAGAAAGGTTACGCAGTTTGGCGTTTCAGTAATGGCCTTTGATTGGCTGATAAAATAGTGCTGCTTTGTGATTGGTCAGAAGGATACCCGCCTCTGGAAGGTTCCACTTCTCTGAAGGATATTAGAAATTTACCAGAAAAACATTTTATTGCTGTAAGGTGAAACATTTCCTCATGTTGAGTGATATTTATGTAAAAGCACCTAAATATAGTAGTTTAGTATTCCTGGATGAGTGGGGCTGATTATGACGCGGACGGGGGCACCTGCCCGCAGCCTGCCCCCCCTGGCCGCAGGTCGCCTCCTCCAGTTAGCCTCCTGTCATCTACCTGATCAGTCCGGATCGGTTATTGATCAGGAACGGGATCATTCAGCCGCTTCTCTCTGTCTGAGCGCCGCTGGGTCGAGAAGGAAGATGCTCCGTGTCCGGCTGCTCCTGGGCCGGTCCTGGAGGGGGTAAGTCCCGGGGCTGAACTTCACATGAGTGGACACGAGACTCCGGAGACTTCTAGAAGGTGTTCAGATACCTGACCCACTGACACTTTCAGAAACTTTGTGGGGACAATAGGCGGTTGATCACGCGGTGCTGTTGAGCATCACGTGTGTGTTACCGCCCTGCGTGTTACCTAATGACGCCTGATCTCCTGCAGCCTAGGAGGAAGATCCAGGTTGGTTCTGATCTCCTCTGCAGGACAGCGCTCCACTGCAGCTGCGCAGACACTCAGCAGGAAACACGTGTTGGTGATTGTTTCCTGGAAATAACTTGAAAATACTATAAAAACATCCAATTTACTTATTTAATCTCTGGAAAGAAGACTAGAAACTCAGCACAGGTCAAAAAACAGCAGAAATTAAAGAAGCAGTTTGTAACTGTTACTGCCATCCAGTGGTCGCAATAGAAATAGCAGCCTCGTTGAAAATAAAAATGTAAACAGAAATAAACAATGAAATTAAAATATTAAGTAGAACACACTGAAATTATACTTGCAATATCCATCGTTTTCGTGTTTCTGAAAATTTTTTAGCCTTTCAAACTAATGTGAAAAATATTTTTTTTGCACCCATATAATGTCAGCTGTCGGCAAATTACAGCCTCCTGGTGGCCCTGCGCTAATAATAACTAATAAAAACTGAATTAGACAAACAAACAGTGATAGTGAAATAAAACTAAGCTTTAATGAAAAACCCAAAAAAAAGGTTGCTGCTCGGTCAGCTCCTCACGTTTCGGCCGCCATCTTTGTAGTATCCAGACTAGTTTTCCTCAAAGCCATCACAGCAGAGCTCTCCTCTGCTGCCCTCTGGTGACTGTGATGGGGAATTTTCGGCTAATTAGACTTGAGCAGCAGAACGCTGTGAAGGCCTAATGTTTTCATGCTGTTTATTATTCTTTTTTTTCTTGCACTTTCTGTGCCTTTTTGGAGGTTTTATCATATTCAAAAACTCATCAAACTTAGCAGACTAAACGCGTCAGGTCTGCTAAAAAATTTCGTATTTTAAGGTAGTGCAAAAATAGCAAAACAAACAGCTCAACAGCACCACCTGGAAATTTTCAAAGGCAAATTTCAATCCCTCGTGTTTGCATACAATCATCTCTAGTTCACACATGCATCATCAATCACACCAAACGTGTGATTGACTCTTGTGAATCTCTACAGAGCCCAAAGCATTACAGTGTAATTTGACTCCACTGCGCCCCCTACATTAATCCATCAGCTATAACTCCTCTCTACATGGGCCAGATTTTGGGGTGGGGGACTGCTTGCAGCTTTAATTCTGTTTTCTGTTCATATATTTTGAAACCTGACTGTGTAACTAATGTCAGACTCAACACTAGAAGAGGTTTGACCTTTGAACTGTCAACATGTCTTATGATTAAAACCAGCTGGAATTTAAACAGACAGGTATTTTTGAGTCAGACTGGTTCTGCAGGTTCTGGGGTACTGAAGCATCAGAACTGGAACCGGAACCGCTTCTAGAATTATTGATCTGGAAAATCGATCACCTCCATGCAGAGGAAAGCTGCAGATGATCAGTCTGAAGCTGTCGGCCCCGGGGCCCTCAGGGCCCTCAGGGCCGCTGTTTGTTGTTCCAGCTGCAGCAGCGGCGCGGGGTGAAGGCCGGCCGGTTCTGGTGGGAAAAACCCAGCTGCTTCTGGTTCTGGTCCCTCCTCCTCTTCGTCAGGTCAGGGTTCAGTTTGCTGCTGTTACTCACAGCAGAGCGCAGGGAGCCGTCCAGCTGACCCGATCCGACCCGATCCGACCAGATCCGACCGGATCCGACCAGATCCGACCGGGTCCGACCCGATCCGACCAGATCCGACTCGATCCGACCCGGTCCGACTCGATCCAAAGTACCGATAAGGAAAATGAGCGAAACAACAGGAAAAACTCGACTCGTTTAATCAGAGCAGAACCTGCAGGTCAGAACCGAATCCGGTTCGGATTTTATTTCGAGAAGCTAAAATGAACCGAAGGCTCGGCTCTCTGGGTTCTGGACAGAACGCCGGAACAGAACCAGAACCGGTTCTAAAAGCTTACTTAAAAATCTGAAGGTTCTGACCCAAACCGGCCCAAATCTGGTGTCTGAAAACAAAGTCCTGGTTCTGAAACGTCTAACAGAAACAAACTGTCCCAGAATAGAACCGTAGAACAGCTTTACTCAACTGGACCCGTGGTTCTGGTTTTGAACGTGTTCCAGACAGAACCAGGTGAGACCTGCAGTCCTGTTTCTGGATCAGAACCGGAGAAGCGGTCCAGAGCCAGAAATGGGACCGAAGAGGAGCTGAGCTGAGTATTTAATAAGCATTCTGCAGATCCGGTCCAATCCGGTGGGTTCTGATCTGATCTGGGTTAAAGCTTCACACCTACTGGGTCAGAACCAACGACCTGTGTGTGTTTCTGGTTCTGCTGCGACCCAGCGGGTCAGAACCAACGGCTTTCTGCTTCCAGGTTCCAGACGTTCCCGGGTTTGGCCGTGGAAGTGAAGAACGAACCCATCCTGGGCTTCGAGGCGGGGAGTCCAGAACGGGCCGAGCTGCAGAAGGTGTGGAAGTTCTCCAGGCCCGGTTCTGATCCGCTTGGGCTGCTGGTGGGTGTTTTGACCCTGCGCTGTGTCTGCAGGCGCTGGACGGCCTAAAGGGGCGGACGGAGGAGGTTCCCTGTGTGATAGGAGATGAACTGGTTTGGACCAAAGACGTTCGGTACCAGCTGTCTGTGAGTCAGAGACGGACCCACTGGAGGTTCTGGAGATGCTCCTCCTGACCTCTGACCTCTCTGTGTTTCTGTTTCCAGCCTTTCAACCACTCTCACAAGGTGGCAAAGTTCTGCTACGCTGACAAGGTATGTTCCCCAGAACCAGAACCGGGTCACCTGGAGGACACGTTTGTTTATAGAGATTTATAATTAATTTTATTTGTTTTGGATATTTAAAATGTCTTCCAGTTCCAGTGATTAATGTTCATTAGAAAACTGTTTTGATTTTCTTGCATTATTATCCCATTACCATCATATCATCGTTTATCGCCAGAACTTTTGAGTAAAACATGCTACTGTGACACTCCGGTTCTGAAATCCGGTTCTGTCTCTTTAAATCCAGTCAAGCTCTCCAAGGCCGAACGTTTGAATTAGAGTTTTAGATTTATGGCCTCAGCCAAATGCAAAATTTGGGTTTTGGGTTTTCTAGACCCAATCCAAGGCAGCGTTCAACAGCAGGAAAATGAGGTTGATATCCATTTTTTTTTCTCCCCAATCGATATCAGACTTTTCCACGGCACAATTCTGATCTTTTCACCTCCAAAGATAATCCAATCTGTTCCACATCCATGGAAGTAAATCCAATGCTTTCCAGTGTCTGCAGTCTGAAACGTCATGTCGAATTTTATCCAACATTTATGTCATTGATGTGAAACATGCGTCACATTCTGCAGCAGAAGAGCGTAAATCTGGACGTGAAATGAGCCGACCATTTTTGCTTGATATCCAATTTTACTGCCGGAGTGCTGCGGCAGCCATCTTGCTGTAAATGGAGTGCACGCACATCTGCTCGAAGTGCTGCGGCGGCCATCTTTGCTGCCGTAAATGGAGTGCTGCGGCGGCCATCTTTGCTGCTGTAAATGGAGTGCTGCGGCAGCCATCTTTGCTGCTGTAAATGGGGTGCGGCGCCATCTTTGCTGCAAACCATTGCTACGGGATGTTCTTCACCTGCGGATCACTTTGTGGACAGAAGCCATTCAGACAAAAGTCTGATTTAATAAGTAGCATGAATAAACACGCAGAAAAGATCGGACGTGAGCGATAAATCGTAATTGAGCGTAATGACCTGCTGTGGAATTGCAGCCTAACTCCATCTTGGATCTCCTCCAGGAGCTGATCGATAAGGCCATCCAGGCGTCGCTGGCGGCCCGGAGGGAGTGGGACCTGAAACCCGTCCAGGACCGGGCCCAGATTCTATTCAAGGCTGCCGACGTCATCAGCGGGCCCAAGAGGGCCGAGATCCTGGCTAAGACCATGATCGGACAGGTAGGTGACCTCCCGGAGGTTGGGTGACACGCCTGGAGTTCGGGTGACCTATGACCTCCCTCTGCCTATTGTTCAGGGTAAAACAGTGGTCCAGGCGGAGATCGACGCCGCTGCAGAGCTCATCGACTTCTTCAGGTTCAATGCCAAGCATGCCGTGGAGCTGGAGGCCCAGCAGCCAATCAGCACCAAGGAGAGCACCAACACTGCGCTGTACAGGGGGCTGGAGGTGGGGGGCTGTCACCATGGTTACTGGGTCTGGTTGGTCCCGGGCTTTCTGACCGGTTCTGGACCTGCCTTTGTTTCAGGGCTTCGTAGCAGCGGTGGCGCCGTTTAACTTCACCGCCATCGGGGGAAACCTGGCAGGAACACCTGCTCTCATGGTGAGTTCTGCAGGCCCGACCCGAGTTCTGCAGGCCTGCCCTGCCTCAGAACCTGGAAGACTTGGGACTGGACTTTGATTTGTGCCCTAACCTGTAGAGAACTGCCCTCTGACCTTGACCTCTGAACCTGTGTGCCCCAGGGTAATGTGGTTCTGTGGAAGCCCAGTGACACGGCGGTCTCGGCCAGCTATGCGGTCTACCGAGTCCTGCGCAAGTGCGGCCTGCCGCCCAACATCATCCAGTTCCTGCCGGCCGACGGCCCCGTGTTTGGCGATGCCGTCACTTCCTCCCCACACCTGGCAGGGATCAACTTCACTGGCAGCGTGCCGTAAGGACGCCCGACCCAACTCCTGTGGTTCAGATGGCGTTACCATGACAACCATGTGTGTTTTGCCCCTTGCAGGACCTTCAAGCGTCTGTGGAAGCAGGTGGCCCAGAACCTAGACGTCTACCGGACGTTTCCGCGCCTGGCTGGAGGTGAGTGGTGACTGATCCTTCAAGTCCCGGCTCTGGTTCTGGTTCTGACCCACTCTGTGTCGGCAGAGTGCGGCGGGAAGAACTTCCACTTTGTGCACTCATCTGCGGACGTCCGGAGCGTGGTGTTGGGGACGATCCGCTCGGCCTTCGAGTATGGCGGCCAGAAATGCTCGGCCTGCTCCAGGATGTACGTTCCTGACAGCAGCTGGCCGCAGATCAGAGAGCAGTTGCTGGACATCCACAAGGACATCCGAGTGGGAGATGTGAGTGACCTCTGACCCCTACAGGGTTCAGGGTGTGTGGTCAGACCCAGAGTGAGGGCTAACCCAATATTTCTGTTCCACAGCCTGTTGAGGACTTCAGCACTTTCTTCTCTGCCGTCATAGACGATAAGGTAAACTTCGTTAATTCGTTCAGACTCCACGTTAGCTCTGTAGTTAACCTGTTCCTGTGGCTCCGCCCCCTCCAGTCCTTCGCTAGGATCAAGAGGTGGTTGGACCACGCCAAGTCGTCCTCGAACCTCAGCATCATCGCCGGAGGAAACTGTGACGATAGCAAAGGTTACTTTGTGGAGCCACGATCATTGTGACCAAAGACCCTCAGGACCCAATCATGAACGAGGTCAGAATATTTAACTAATTAAATAATTTATTTCATTGAAAATAAGCATTTGGTCAATAACAAAAGTTCATCTCAGTACTTTGTAATATATCCTTTGTGGGCAATGTTAGAGGTCAGAGGTCAAACGGTTCCTGTCAGTCTTCACCAGGTCGGCTCACCGTTGCTGGAATGTTGGCCCATTCCTCCAAGCAGATCTCCTCTAAAGCTGTGATGTTCTGGGGCGGAAACACGGACTTACAACTCCCTACAAAGGTTTTCCATGGGCTTGAGGTCTGGAGTCTGGCTGGGCCAGTCCAGGACCGGGTTCTGGAAACTGGCTGGGCCAGTCCAGGACCTGGAAATGCCTGAAGCCTTTGTTGCCCTGGCAGCTTGGGGTCGTCGTCCTGCTGAGAGACTCAGCCATGTTTCATCTTCACTGCTGATGGAAGGTTTGACCTCAACAATACATGGATCCATTCATTCTGTCATTACATGGACCAAAGTCCTGGTCCCGTTGCAGAGAAACAGCCCAGCATGCATGCTGCCGCACCACATGCTGCTGCTGGCCCATGCTGCTGCGCTCAGCAGCATGCCAAACCCTGCCGCCATGACCGCCCCATGATGCTGCCACCCCATGCCGCTGCCGCCCCAATGATGCTGCCGCCCCATGACGCTGCCGCCCCATGACGCTGCCGCCCCATAGCATGACGCTGCGCACCCCATGACGCTGCCGCCCATGCGCTGCCGCCCCAGCATTCACTCTCCTCCAAACACGACGAGTTTCTACCAAACAGTCTACTTTGGTTCCATCTGACCTTATGACCCAATACTCTGCTGGAACATCCAAATGCTCTCTAGCAAACTTCAGACCCGGATCTGTACTGGCTTCAGAAGGGGGACACGTCTGGCACTGCAAGACCTGAGTCCCTTTACTGACGGTAGCCTTTGGACCTTTGACCCCAGCTTTCTGCAGGTCATTCACTCGGTCCCCTGTGTGGTTCTGGGGTCTTGTGATCATTCTGACCCCACCGGCTGAGATCTGGAGCCCCTGATGGAGGGAGGTTAGCCGTGGTCTTGTAGGTCTTCCATTTCCTGATTATCTCTCCCACAGTAGATTCTTCACACCAAGCTGCCTATTGCAGATTCAGCCTCCCAGCCTGGTGCAGGTCTACAATCCTGTTTCTGGTCCTTCAACAGTCTGTGGTCTTCACCATAGTGGAACTTGGACTGTTGGGACTTTGGACTGTTTGTTGCCAGGTGTCTTTATACTGTTAACGAGTTCAAACAGGTGATGCAGGTAATGAGTGGAGGACAGAGGAGCCTCTGGAGGAAGAAGCTGCAGATTTCAGGCTTGTTTCTAGGTGACCAAATACTTTTTTCCACCTTATTTGCAAATAAATTCCTTAAAATTCAGACAATGTGATTTTCTGCAATTTTTTTTTCTAATTTTGTCTCTCATAGTTGACCTCTGACCTATCATGTCAATTACAGGCCTCTCTCATGTTTTAAGTGGGAGAACTTGCACAATTGGTGACTGACCAAGTACTTTTTTCCCCACTGTACCTGTGACGCTTCAAGGAGATCTGATGACATAGGGGTCACATGACCTGCTGGAGGTCATGACCTTGTGTTTGTGGTGTTTCCAGGAGATCTTTGGGCCGGTTCTGACCGTATACGTCTATCCAGAGAAGAACTACGCTGAGGTTCTGCGGCTGGTTGATAACACGTCGCCTTACGCTCTGACCGGATCCGTGTTCGCCCACGACCAGTAAGACAGTTTCTCCTGCACATACGTGTTGTTGTCCGTCGTCTACGGAGACGGGCTGAAGGTTGTGTGGATCTTCTTTGGTTCTGGTTCTCCTGAGCTTCCTGGAACAAACCAGCAGGTTTAAGGACTTCTCATGCTCTGGACCACCTGTCTATGTCCGGTTCTGGTTCTGGTTTATGAGGTTTTCTCCTGTCTCTCACCTGAGAACAGAACCAGTGCATCTCTGAGGATCAGAACGCTAGAGTTCTATAAACCGATCAGAACCCTGAGCTCAGTCCAGGTTCTGGTTTTAAACTGGTTTAGTTTGTCCACCCAGTTCCTACAACCAGACCAGTAAAGATCTGGAGCTGATTAGGTCTTGGTACGAGAACCAGGATTGTGTTGCAGGTTCTGTTGTGCATGGTGAGTTAAGTCCTGGTTCTGACCCAGACTGAGTCAGACCTGTTGGTTCTGCAGAAAAGTGATTGATGAGGCCGCCAGAGTCCTGAGGAACGCCGCCGGAAATTATTATGTCAATGATAAATCTACCGGATCCGTCGTGGCCCAGCAGCCGTTTGGAGGAGCCAGAGCTTCAGGTGGGTGGGGAGGGTTCATCCAACATGGATGGATGGATGGATGGATGGATGAATGGATGGATGGATGGATGGATGGATGGATGGATGGATGAATGAATGAATGAATGAATGAATGAATGAATGAATGAATGAATGAATGGTGGGATGAATGAATGAATGGATGGATAATGGATGGTGGTCACTGATGGATGTCTGTCTGTCCCTCCAGGTACCAACGATAAGCCTGGCGGTCCTCACTACGTCCTGAGGTGGACGTCTCCCCGGGTGGTGAAGCAGACTCATGTTCCCCTCACAGAGTGGAAGTACTCATACATGGGCTGAGGGACACCTGTCCACATGTTCCCTCCCCCCAGTCCATCCACTGGTCCTCTCATCAACCCCCCATCTCTCTCAAACTCTCCGTCCGACCTTCATCTCTGTCCTCTTCTTTGCCTTCCTCCTCTGTCCGTCCTTCTGAAGATGGACAGGTCTGTCCATCAGATGGAGGGACGGTCTGTCTCTGCGACTCAACGCTTGTCACAGAGTCCCAGCTGGAAGCTTCATGTGATCCATCCGAAATCGGATCAGAACTGCCAATGGACTCAATTCAGTTGGAAACTAATACGATTAAATGAGGAGTAGAGGTCCATCAGAGCAGGTCCTGGTCCTCCTGGAGGTCATACGATTAATGTATCGGGTCCTGTGAGCAGATGATGAATGTGTGTGTGCGGAGATGTTTCCTCCCAGATCTGGATGTTAACTCATGACCATGTCTGCCTCAGTGATTCTGGACATTTAGATGTTTGACAATAAATCATTTCTAACAATCAGCAGCAGGTCGTCTTCGTTCGATCCTCACATGAGCGCGCGTTCTTGTATTTAGTGCATTTAGAGGACCACTATAACCATATGCACACATAAATTGAGGTCACTGTGGGAAGTGAGGACATTTTTGAGGTCCACTATTTTCAGTTCTACTTTTCTCTGATAGTTTGTTTTAAACCAGGGGATGTTGTCAGATTCAAAATGTTTCGTCATGTCGGCCAAAATCATCAGCTCAGAAGTTTTCACATACCAAAAATATATGTACATCATTTTTTCACCAAAAGCATGTCGGTTTTTTTTTACCTACTCGACAATAAACCAAGCACAAACTATTTTAGTTAAAGTTATTGAGTGCTAATGTTGGAGAACATGCAGGAATGTGTTCATTGCTTTATGTTTATTGAGAAACATGTTAGCAACAGCTGCATGCTTCATCAGTCCTGAGTTGGTTTCTTTAAATCTGGAGGTTCTGGGTGATTTGGGCAGATCTGCTGTTTGAGTCTGGAGGATGCTCTGATCACATTCATGTCTCTACATGTGGAGCTGCTGCAGCCGACATGTTCACACACACACACCTGTCTCCCTATACTTGTGGGGACTCGCATTCCCTTCCGTTACTGGATGGCAAAAGCAGGAATGAGTCTCTAGAGCAGAAACAGAATAAAACATAAAAACAAATCAGAAAATATTCATTTGATTTATTTTTTGCTAGATATATTTAGGGATGTAACTAATGACTAATTCATTAATCATTCTATTGATTATTCTGATTAACCAAGTAACCAGATGAAAAAATTCCCACATTCTGCAGATTTTTAATTTTATCACTTGAGCCTTTTTATACAATATTAGAAATACATAAAAAAATTTTATTTAACAATAGCCAACAAGCTAACAATGCAACTCCCTTTTTAATTAAGAATAAATATTTTATTGCCTGAAATGCTACATCTACATAAAAATGGTTAAAAGAACAATGGGATAATAACCATTATATAAAAATAAAGTAAAATTACAAGAATAAAATCATAAGGTTATGACTGTTCTTGTAATTGTTCTTTTTTTTTTATTAGCATGGCCCGAATACTTCGTTGTAAAAATCGGATTACATTTTATCAAGAAAAATGTTTATATTTATGAGTTAAAATTTATTGGATTTTCTTTTTTCTTTTTTTGCCTGTTGGCCCCCCAGGGGCTTCAGTCCACTTTGAAAAACCCTTTCCTAATCAGCAGACTCTGTTTTTACATTGTGAGGATGAGGCAAAATGTCCTGAAATGTTTGTGTGTGTGCAAGTACACAGATTCAGAGTGAAGCTGATGAAGTTTGTTTCTGAGGAGGTCACACAGGGGCAGCCCAAGCCTTTCTGGGGCCCTAAACAGATTTTCATTTGGGGGTTCCCATGCCAACAGGTCAACACCAGATTATCATCATTCCTAGGATGTGTAGATTCACATACTTCCAGTATTTAATTCATTCATTTACATTATTTGTAATTTCACACTGGTGTTTTTTATTTTTATATTGTATTTATATTTGCTAACGTTTAACACTTTGGATGGGATTTGTCAACCAATACGCAGATTGATTCAAGTAACTTGCCTGTTGACCAGCATTGACCAAATAAAAAAATGTTTTGCCATGTGTGACAGCATTTAGTTAGTATTCTTCAATGTTATGGTCAATATAATAATAGATATTTCCTCTTGGGTGCCCCCTGGTGGTGTGGAGCCTCTAAGCAGCAAAATAACTTGCATATACCTTCGTCTTTCCATTTCTGAAACTGAGAGCTTCAGAACTGGTTCATGTAAAGTCGCCTGAGGAAGAAGCTGGACTTCCTGCTGCTAGACTGACCTCAGATCAGACGGCGCTCTGAGCACCTTAATGAGAGCTTCCGTCCTCACCTGCAGACTGGGATCAGCGCAGGTGAGTGTCAGGTTGCAGGTGTGTGTGTAAACAGTCATCAGCGTGTGCGGTGCCAGCAGACGTGTGATGACAGGAAGGGTGTGTGTGTCTGACGCCTTTCATCTGGAATATTGGGATTTAGGGAGAGGAAACTGCAAACACTCATTCTGTGCAGCAGGCTGCTTTGATGTGAACATCACTCCAACTGGGAGACACTGGGGACACACTGGGGGGACCGGGAGACACTGGGGGGACTGGGAGTCACTGGAAGGACCTGTCAGTACCAAAATGGAGGTTCTCACCTTGAAACGCTTGATCAGAGCAGTGAATGTTCGTCAGAGAAAAACCTGCAGAATCTGATGTTTGGTTTCCAACATGGTAGTCTCTCTCTCTCTCTCTCTCTCTCTCTCTCTCTCTCTCTGTCTCACACACACACACACACACACACACCTGTGAGGGCGGAGCTTTGGCAGGTAAAGTCGGATCTTTCCATCCTGAACTCAGAGACCTAGAGGAGCTGAAGGAGGATCTGCTGCAGCTCCATCTGAAGGTGAGACACCAGGCGGTTCTATGAGGTTCTGGGCGGTTCTGTGCGGTTCCATTTGGGTCATATTTAGCAGGGCAAACCAATCGTCTGGTTCTGGTTCACATTATATTTTTGAGGAAATCTTTTCTAAACTAAATGGTTCTGATTTGGTTTAAAATGTTTCAAAGGTTCTGGAGAGGAACCGGCAGATTCCTGATGAAACAGTTTTTGATTCTGGTTCTGTTTAGGAAATCCAGTTTTCTGACTGATTTAAAAAGATTGACTTAACGATTCCGATTTTGGCTGATGCTGATTTTTTTGTCTGGAATGTTGCGAAACAGCCAGAAAGTTGCTGTATTGGTTTCCAGCATGATATTCTCTCTCTCTCTCTGAGTTTTAGACCTGAGAGATCGGCTTCACGCTTAAGTATCGGCCCATCACCGATCTCCTAGTGACGGAAATCAGGACGATTTATCAGTGCATCCTCGTTCTGTAGATGCCCGTCGAGTCTTTAGATTGGAGGAACTCCAAGTGACGTCTCCCAGTGTCTGACCCAGGTTCTTTACCCGGAGACTCTCCTCTCCTGGTACGTCCTGATGGTCTAGTTAAAGACCAGTAGAGTTGATGTTTGTGATGGTGCGCCGCAGAGCTCTGTCTACAGGGTAAAGATGGCCGCCGCTTTCTTTTTAAGTTGTTCAGAACTATAAAAGAGAGCATGGTCAGGGGTGCTGTGGTGGCGCAGGGGCTTAGCACAAGGAGGCCTTAGTCCTCGTCCCAGGTTCGATTCCCGGCCTGGCGACCTTTGCCGCATGTCTTCCCCCTCTTTCCTGTCCATTCACTGTTAAATAAAGGCCACTAGAGCCAATAAGACCTTAAAAAAAACAGCATGGTCACCAGATTGTCAGATTATTATTATTATTTCAGTCATTCGTTGCGTCCATATTTACTGAATTATAACGCATGTCTCTTGTTAATGACATAAAAGCCAGGTAAAATGTGACATGGTGGTTCAGACTGCAGACGCTTTGAAAGTTATGAAATATTTAGTTGCACATCTGGAAGTGGAAAAGATCAGAACTAGGCCGTTAATACTGCAGTGAAAAAGTCAGATATAGGCCTGTCATGATCATTTTTTCTGGACGATAAATTGTCTCAGAAGTTATTGTGATAAACAATAATACTGCATTTTTGAGACCATTTTCAAGTAATATAATGCTGACGGCATAATAGCGCAAGAACACATTCTCCAAGATCAATAAACTTTATATTCATTTAACACTGGGAGATATTTTAAATATACAAAGTAAACAAATACTTTACTTTGGAAGAAACAAACAAATGAAACAATAAAGCAAATTAATTATTAAGTATCTGATGGGTATTTTTGAACCCTTATAAAAGAACAACAGACAAATGCAATAAGTTTTATGGCTGCACTTTTGCTCTAGGAGAAAGCTTAGCAAAAAGATCCTCCGATCCGCCTCACCCAGCGTTTCCCCAGAATCCTCTCAGCTCAGGCCTTTTATTTAGGAAGAGAAACAATGTGAACAGATAAACAAAGCAACTTTTATCCTGCATACAGGTCATCTGGCTTTAGAGGAATAATCAGTTCTTAAAACAGACACTTGGTACCAAAAAGCGCCACACAAGGTTATGACGTATGTAGAAATGATAAGAACCTAAAATCCCTAACAGTATCTAAGCAAAACATCAGACCAAAGCACCAGACTGAAGACTTTGGTCATTCAGTTTTCAGTAGAAAGAGAAAAATTATAAATTATTTATCGTTAATTAATTATAAATTAATTATTTATATTGTGGCAGGCACAGATGTGGGAAAAAACGCGTCGTTTTATTTTCCTGATTTGCGAAGGTAATCTCCTCATCCTCTGAGCTCTTGTCTGCCCCCTGGTGGAGATGCCATCAACTGATCCCTCTGTCTCTTCACAGGTGACCATCATGAAGCTTCTCTGATCCAGCCAGGTGTCCTCGTGCCTGATTGGTCGACTGCACGATGAGCTCCGCCTTCTCTCAGTCGCTCTTCGACCGTTTCGCTGCTTCGCCCCCTGTTGGCCGGGAGGACCGGAGCAGGACTCAGCACTCAGAGTCTCTGTCCGCCTCCGTCCCCTTCCTGTTCTACCCCCCAGCTGTGGACCCCGCTGCCCTCAGCCTGTACAAGGGGCCCCTGAGGGGCCCCGCCGGCATCCTGCCCTACCTGTCCCCCTTCCACCACCATGGGCACTTCAGCGTCTATGAGTGTCCGTTCGAGCCCGCGTTCATCCAGAAGCGTAACGAGCGCGAGCGGCAGCGCGTCAAGTGCGTGAACCAGGGCTACGCCAAGCTGCGGGACCACCTGCCGGGCCACAGCGCCGACAAGAGGCTCAGCAAGGTGGAGACGCTGCGCGCCGCCATCAGGTACATTAAGTACCTGCAGAGGCTGGTGGACATGGAGGAAGATGGGCGTGAAGGGGCGGAGCCAGGCAGCGGGACGCCATCTGGCCCGGACAGGGGCGGAGAGATGCAGGCATGTTGAACGACCGGAACGTCAGCGACGCTGGACCTCCAGAGGACAGAACCTAAATGGACAGCGCCACCTGCAGTTTGTTCCTGAAAGTGGATGGATGGAGGGATGGATGGATGGATGGATGGATGGATGGATGGATGGATGGATGGATGGATGGATGGAGGAGGATGGATGGATGGATGGATGGATGGATGGATGGATGGATGGATGGATGGATGGATGGATGGATGGATGGATGGATGGATGGATGGATGGATGGATGGATGGATGGATGGATGGATGGATGGATGGATGGATGGATGGAGTGTCACGGCAACTTTCAAAATGAAAATGGGTCAAAAGTATAAAAAATAAGTTGCTTATTAAGAAATGTATTAAAATGTATGTTTGCTTCACATTCATGTAGAGTAACTATAAGATGTTTTAGTAACTATATAACATTAAACAGAATTGTGATGTTATTGGTGGATATTATTCACATTTATATTTTTTTCATTTTCTATTAGCTATGGTCTCACCACTGGTACCAATTTGTCCCTCCAAGACTTTTGTCCTTTCTTTGGACGGGATTTCCATGGCAATCTTCTGAAACATACCATGCTTAGTATAACACAAAGTTTTTCTTTCATCAGCTTTTCTTTTGCTTTTGTTTTCATTTTGAAGTAAGCTATGCCACAAACGTCCAATCAAAGGTTATTAACGAGCAGACTTGGCCACAACCGTCCATGATCGCTACATATGCAAAGTTGTTTGGTTGATGGGAAAAAAACTACAGTAAAAAAGTAACTAAACTTTAAAGGCAAATGATAAACATTACATGTTTATTGTATTACTGGGCAAATGGCAAAAGTACGGATCCCTCAAGGAAATTGATTTTCTTTTGCGTTACCTCGCAAAACCTTTTTGAAATAATTCACATTATTTCTGCATTTTTAATTGGGGAGGTAAGTTGGGGAGATTTTGTCCCCCTGAAAAATGTTGGCCCTCGGTACAAAATGCTGAGATGCCGCAGCTCTAAGGATTCAAAGCGCCACATCCACGCTGTCTGATTAATGGAGCCGGTTATGACCCGGATGTCACAAGCGCTGACCTTAACTGGTTCCTGGGTGGGTTCAGGTTCCAGACCAGTTCAACAAATACATCGACAACATCAGCAGCCCACTGGTTAACAAGCTTAAGGTGCTGGGAGTCAACTAGCTGGACGTCAACTAGCTGGACGTCAACTAGCTGGGCGTCAACTAGCTGGGCGTCAACTAGCTGGGCGTCAACTAGCTGGGCGTCAACTAGCTGGGCGTCAACTAGCTGGGCGTCAACTAGCTGGGCGTCAACTAGCTGGACGTCAACTAGCTGGACGTCAACTAGCTGGGCGTCAGGTTAGTTTGGGGGAAACTGTGCAAAGTGCTTTGCATTTAGCTGCCATGATGCTAACACACCTGCGCAGCTCTGCACAGCAGCAGGTGTAAACCCGCGCCATCGGCTCAACGTTCATGTTGCGTTTGAAGCCGGCTCAGAAAAACAAGTTACGACGTGTTAACAACCGATTAAACAGTTTTAACTGCTGGAAAAAGTGACAGAGAATACAGATAGGGAAGTGCGGAAGCCACTACTGTATCAAATGGATATAGGAATAACAGAGAGTTGGCCACTGCAGGGTAACAACAAACGGCTTCCAGTCCGGGTGGGGTTGACTCTGTGGGAGGTCAATGCCCCCACAAGCCTCCGGGCCTGGTTTAGGTGTCTCATTGGCGCATATACATTTCTACAATAGCAGAAATGTATATTTACATAAAAGTCAAGGTGAACTCCATCTGGTTTATTAGTTTTTCCACCTTGGGCTATTACTGCGTTTCAAACCTCCGGTTTCTGGTCTGAGTACTTCCTGTTAAACCAAGATGATTGGTTAACTAAATGCGCACCTTGTTAACCTCTAAATGTAAAATATTTTGGATTTAAAGAATAAAATATATACGTTTATTTTCCCGGTAAATTGTTGAACTGCACATGTGAGTTCCCAGCTAACCTGAATGCAACACAGCATCCAGCAGAAATAAGACAGGACTCCAATTTCGATCAACAGGGATTATTTATTAGCTGATCGTTAATCTGGGTGGAGATGAAGAAGCAGAACCAGTGAGCTCCAATTAAACTACAAGTTAGAAAAATAAAACCTTCCTCTGATTAAAATAACACCAAAGATCCTGATCAAACCAGGAGGTTCACTCTGATTAATATTTTGAGTCCTGACCACTTGACAGTCACATGATGGAGCAGGCTCTGCTTCCTGTACTTAGATCTGTTGAACGTCCCTTTCAGCTGCTGGTCAGCAAATGTACCATGAGGCCACTCAGGTGACTCTGCCTGTCACAGGGTCCTACAGGCTCATCAGATCCAGTCGCTCTAAAAATAATGGTGATTTAACAACAAACACCTGTGGAGTTTAATAATCAAACTGATCATCAGATGAGCCTCCAGAACCAGACAGAACCGGTTCTGGTTCTGGATTATCAGTGAGCCTAAACTGATTAAAATACATTTCAGATTCAGAACTTTGAGAAATAAATTCAGTTTGAATCAAAATATAGTTGGAAGCTCAGAATTTCCACACTCTCTCGGGCCCTGAAGGCAGCGGCTGATGGCTGCTATGGAAACTAAACCCATAGTGCCGGTTCTGCTGCTGCCTTCAGGGCCACCCAGAGAGTGGGAACACACCTTCATCGCCTCACATCATCTTTCTCTGATAGAACCGGACCCAAGACTGGAACTGGACTGGATCAGAACCAGAACCGATGAGCTGGACCTGCTGGACGTTTAACACCTCAGAGATGCCGAGCAGCACCAGAACACTGACTCTTCTTCTTTGGCTTTAATGGGACCAACTGGCTCCGCCCCTCGTTAAGCAGCTCGTTAACACACCTGCTCAGGCTTTAATTGGAGCCCAATCCGTAAAATAAACTTTTAATTAGCAACATAAAGTAATAAACTCAAAATATTCCTTCAAACGTTGGACCCGCTGGTCAGAGCAGAACCAGCAGAACCAGAACCAGCAGATGGCGGTGCTCAATGCCAGCCTCTGATTGGCTCTGTAGTGATTTGGAGAAAGCAGCAGCTATTCGAGGTCTGACCTGCGCACCAGAACCGGGTCGGAACCGAGCCCGGGTCAGGAGTCAGAGGGGGCAGAAAGTCTCTGGTAGACCCGGCGGCGGTGCGCTGGCGCCAGGCAGAACCCGATGCTGTGTTCCACTTCCTGGCAGCGGCGGCGGAACCGGCAGCGGTCCCGGGCCAGCTCCTCCCACGGGCCGCGCCGGTCCTCCTCCTCACCGCAGCTGGCGAAGAACTCCTCCACCTCATCACAGAACCGGACCTGAGGGGGCAGGTCAGAGGTCACTGAATGGATCACATCCAGAACCAGCTGAACACAAATCAATGAATCTCTGGCGGTGCTTTGCCCCTGCGCCACCACAACACCGCCACTTAGAGACATTTTAACCCGGTTCTGGTAAAGTCGGGCCGGGTCCAATTAGGAAAGTTGTTTAAATGAGGAAACGCTCCGATATTTATCAGGATCTGACATGAGCAGCTAAATATCTACAAAACTTACGAGAATCTTTATTTGTATTCTCGTAAAATTACAACTTTATTTTCCTACTACAGTCGTAATTGTATAAGAATAAAGTCGTAATATCAGGAAGAGCGTTGTTGACAAAATATTTCCAAAAAGTCAACCTCGATCAATCGATAAAAATCGATTAATCGCTCGGCCAAGTTCAGATTCTGATAGCAGCCGTTTCGTTTCCTACAGAACCACCTCCATCGACCCGGCCTTCTGAACCAACCAGAACCAGATCCAGCACCAGTTCAAACCAGGGCTGTCCAAGGGGCGGGCCGGGGGCCATTTATGGCCCCTGGCGTGGCTTTGTGTGGATGCAGCTCCGGAATGGATCCGATACGGACCAAGACTTTCTGTTTGTCTTCGTTTTCTTCATTAATATTTTGCAGGTACAAACAAGTGACTTTCTTTTGTTTTCAATTTAAAATCTGTAAGTTGGGCCATAAAACTTAATCACATCCAATAATTTAAAAGCAGTTCAGGGTTTTCACCTGATGGTTCTCATTTTGTTTCTGGGAATAAGATAAAATTATTTTCTTGAGAAACTGTACAAGTTTAAGATCCTTTTTTGGACTTTAAAATTAATTTGCTGCTGAACTGCAAAAACTCATAAGTGCTCCTGAACCGCCATCTTGGTAGGCAATCGCAGCGCAAAGCATAGATGAACCCAACAAAAAGTAAATATATTTAAAAAAACAATTTTAAGACATAATAGCTGTAATGTTCTTATGTTGTTCATAAGTCGGATAGGAACACGGTGAGAGCTTCTAACCTTGACGATGTTTATTGTTGTCATAGCAACTCATTAGCAACTGCCAAGCTACAAATGTCCTCGAAGTGTGACATCACATGAGAACTTTTTATTTACCATAAAATTATTGTAAGTGAAAAAACACAACCTGAGGCCCTGAGAGCTTTAACTCTGATTTTGGCCCTTGGTGTAAAAACTCTGGACACCAGAGTTGCACAGATTGCAGTTTTCAGGCCGATTGCCGATCTTTAGAAAACCTGGCCTGCCTGTACTGATTTTGGCTGACACTGATTTTTTTGTGTGTCTGAAATGAAAGTCCTAAACGTCCGAAGCCGGCGGGTCAAGAGCAAAGAGAACAGCAGCTGAATTTCAGACCTAAAGGTTGGGGGATGTGTAAGTATTGGCCGATCCCCCAAAATGAAGGAAACGGGGCCGATTTATCGCTCAACTCCTGTTGGACACCAAACTGAGACCTTCTAGGTTTCCCCAGCAGGAAGCAGCGTTCTGCTAGAAGAGGTTCTGGTTCTGAACCCAGTGAGCAGGAAGTGAGGTGGTGAGTGGTTCCTGGACAGGAAATGAGGTAACTGACCTTCTTTGTGCTCCGGTTGGAGGCGGCGGCCTCAGCGAAGCCGCTGTCCAGCCTCTCCTCGGCCTCCTCCCTCCTGTACTCGGGCGGCTCCGCCAGGTTCTGGTGGCTCCTGGTTCTGGAGGGGGGCCCGGCGGGCCCTTGAGTCCTGAGCAGAGCCTGGAAGTTCAGGGGGCTGTAGGGGTCCGAGGAGCTGCTGAAGGAGCGCAGCAGGCGGAGGCTCTCCACCTCATCCGCCTCGCTGGCCGACGCCGAGTCGTCCCACGTGTCCTGGCTGGAGGGGGAGGAGGCAGCGGGGGAGGGCGCGGGGTCAGCCTGGGGGGCGCCGGGGTCAGCCGGAGGGCCACGGCCCGTGTGCAGCGAGGCGGTGAAACTCTGAGGGTTGTAGGGGTCAACGCTCTGGCTAAAGGAGCTCCACAGACGCTCCGAGTCCCGGTCGGGTTCGCTGTCCGAGTCCGACGTCTCATCATCCTCATCTTCATCAGAGGTTAGATCTGAGGAACCTTCGCTGTCGAACCCGTCATCATCACCAGGGCCAGACTCGGACTCGGATTCGCTGCTGTCGTCGTCGTCACTGCAGGGCAGGCCCATGATGAAGGCGATGGATTTGTTTCCACACTGAGGCACTGACAGAACCTCCTCTGGTTCTGGTTCTTCTGATACCGGCTCCATCTGAGGCTGCTGCTCCTGTGTCGGGGGGCTCCTGGCACCCCGCTGGGTCAGCTCCTCCTCCAGGCTGTGGTAGCCCTGGTCTTGTTCGGGTCCAGACTGAGCCGCCATGTTCTGGACTGTGTCTGCATTGTTGAGCTGCTGAGGGGGTCCAGAGCTTTCTGGCTCAGGGGGGCAGTTTGTTTGGGGCTCTGCCTCCTCCTCTTGGGTGTCCCCCCTCCGCAGAAAGCTGCCCCACCACGGCCCGCTCTTCCCGGCGGGGCTCACCGCCCAGGCCTTCCCTCCAGCGGCCTCCTGGGAGCTCAGCAGCGCCCGGACGGAGGAGAAGGACCCGACCTGCGGCTGGAGCTCCGTCCCGACATGCCGCACCGACACCGCGCTCAGCCAGGGCACAGAGCCGGCGAGCCCGGGCTCCAGCAGGCCGGCTGCTCCGTCATGCGGACATTGCGGGAAGCTGGGATGATGCGGGATTATTTCATTCAGCTGCCGTAAAATCTCCCTTTCCTCCCCGATGAAGCTGTTGCTGAGCTCCGCCGGAGCCGCGCTCCACCGCCGGACCTTCCGCAGCAGCGACAGCGCGGGCCTCGACAGGAGGCCGATCCACGAGCTTTCCTGGCTGTCAAATCCCACCGAGGCGACGCCGAAAGGGGCAGATGAAGGAGCGCTCTGGCCGTCAGATAAACGTCCTTCAGTGTAAAAGTTTCTGAACATGTTGTCTCGTTAAAGGGGAGTAAACAAGCCAGCTGCTAATCTGACAGCTGTCAAACACTTAGAAACCAGCGAGGCTGCGCGGAAACCAGGAAATATCCTCCAAAAAACCGGAGTCAGACTCGAAATGGTGTTGGGACTTCTTCCGTGTGGAACCTGAGTTGAAATACAGAGCCAGGCAGGACATGTTGGATCCGTGAAACAGCGACTGGTCCCGGTCTGAACAGTGGAAGAGATCCATTTTGCCCGGTTCCGACTGCGGAGAGCCGCGGGAGGCTAGGCTAGTTAGCACGGTAAACTAGTTAGCACGCTAGCTTAGCACAAGCAGCTAACTGACGGTTGGTTTCCCGCGGAGGAACCCTTTAAAACCCGTTCAGACGAACACCTTCACCCGCTGTAGATGTCACTTCTGTCCTCCGGTCGGTAATACAGGGAGGTGAAGCCGCGGGGCGCTGAGTTGTCCGTCTGCCTCTCCAGCGAGAGATTTCATCAGAAAGTACGCGGACCGTCCCTTCCTTTTCCGGTAAGCGGGAGGCGCGGCGCTAAGCGGCAGGCGCGGCGCGAAGCCGCGCGGCAGACGCATCAACGCCGTTACGTTGCATAAAGCACTGGGAGGTGTGTGAGTGCCACGTGCTGCTGAGCCCGAGTGCCCTATAAAGGTCAAAGGTAACAGGTTCAATGTTACAGAGGTACAGGTAGGATGCAGAACCCAGTTAAAAGGTTCTGTTCGGGTAAATGGAATGAGTTAACCCGCAGGACCCAGATCACCCGGAACCTTATGTTACTTCCTGCTATAGTCTGGACCGGACTCTGATCTGTGATAAACATTTATAACAGAATACATTTCCAGATACATCAGGAGAAAAAAAAAACCCAAAGCTTCATTTTTTCACTTCAAGTTTATTGTTTTTAGTGCAAATAATAATAAAAAAATCCAGGTAAAGAAACTTCTCACATTTTTATGTTCAAGGTTCAGACTCAAGCGGAGGCTGCAGGCCGAAAGCTGCTCACTAGAATATTAGGGGGGCGGGGCTTCTACTGATCAAACAAGGCAGTGGGCGGAGCCTCATTGCTCTCACCTTTACCAGGTTCTCCTTTATAAAACCATGGGTTTAAAATTCATTCTAAAAGTATGTCTGTCATGTTTATGGAGGGTCACATGGCTACACTGATAGCTTCAGTTGTCATGGTAACAGGCGCAGCAACCTGGTCCCTGTTTGCTTTGAGCTGGGAAACCCACAGCTGCAAGCAGAACTTGTTTGTCCAGGGGGCGGGGTCACAGGTGGATTCAGCCAATCAGAGCTTTGAGCTAAGGAATGCCCAATCACACTCCAGCTGCCACATTCATCTGGTCTACAGCGCTAAAACAGAGAAACCATCCCAGAAGGTCATAAAACGGTCCGGAACCAGCAGAACTTCTGCTGACCTCAAAGGGTCCGAACCCTTTGACACTGAACCAATTCATTCATTCACCAGCTTGCTTCCTAGAGAAATGCTCCCAGTTCCTGCATGTTCTCAGTTAAAGTCCAGCTCATTATTCTACGGTTCTGAGCGGAACCAGAACCACTCAGCAGCAGCAGATCCATCATTGTAGTCCAGCTTCAAACTGACATGAAATCATCTCAAATGTTCTTGATGGTCTTAATGTAAAACTGCCACAGTCCTCAAATCTACAGCAGCTTTTATTTTGAAAGGACATCTTCCCATTTGTCAGTGGGCGGAGTCTGAGTTGTTCGGACCCAATCGGTGCCAGTCAACCCAGTGCTGACCCGGGACCAGCCTGGTCAGGGAGATGAAGGTCTCCCCCAGCAGCGTGTTCTCCCAGAAGGATCCGTCGCTCAGAACCCTCAGGTGGATCACCCTCTGGTCCAGGTCCCCCCGCAGGATCCGATCGTACACCAGCTGCGTACACACACACACAGCTAAGTTGATGCCCCTGGTTCCTGATGGTCCCCTGGGTGGGACAGGAAGCGTGCCTCACCATCTCGTTGTAGGTGGGGTTGCATGTGCGCCGCGCTGCCTTGGTCTTCCTCTTGCCCGTCTTCTGGGGGTCCGGCAGCAGGTAGAGCTTCACGTACGGGTCCGGGTCGGTGCCGTCCTGGAGGGGCTGCTGCACAGAGACACACCAGAACCGGGCCAGATCAGTCCAGGTTTCAAGCCTGACAGCAGGTCCGTTTGTAGCCAATCAGGAGCCAGGAACACCACTACCAAATTTTTTTCTATGTTTAGCAGTTTAACATTAGCTTGTGCTAATTCTTTCATGTTTTGCGGCAATTTTTTTTACGTTTAGTGCTCTAGTATCATGTAGCACAGTTTTTTTGTGTTCACCTTGAGCTAATTTCGTATGTGTAGCTGTACAGCATTTAGCAGTTCAGTATGAGTTTGTGCTAATTTTACTTAGCTTTTAACAGTGTAAAGTGTTTTGTTTTTAGTTGTTTAACGTTGGTGAAGTTAGGATTCTGGCTTAGCGAATTAGTGGTTAGTGAACCTAACTCTCTGGTTAGCTTTGCTCACCCCTGGGAATAACTTCAGCCAATTTTAGTGGAAATATATATTCTCCATTATTTTGAAAATATCTTCCAGTTAAAGGAAACACAAGATCAAGAAAATGTAAATAATTTCTATAGAGATTTGACACCAGACATTCATCTAATTGTACCTTAGTCCAAAAATTAACTAAAAAAGGATTTTCCCATGACAGACAGGGTGGCCTTCTTGAAAGATAAAAAAATATCAGTTAATATGAATCCTATGGATCCAACTATGCATGACTTGAACACTGAAAGTCTACAGGACCCAACAGAACCTGAAATCAGAACTTGGGCGCAGTACTGACCAGGCCTCTGATGTGGATCACCATGATGAACAGCTTATCACTCTTGTAGGAAATGGACAGCTTGACCTCTCCAAGCTCCGTTCCTGCAGCTGGAGACCACGACACCTCTGCAACGCACACACAGCAGGAAGCGTCTGTTACCATGGTGATCACATGGATCTGTCCAATCCTGGAGCAGCGAGTGAACATACCTGCAGGCTTGCTGCTGCCTCCTGCGGTTCGCTCGTCTCTGGACAGAGGGTGGAAGAAGGTGTAGACCAGATCACACTGAAAACACACACACACACACACATGACGTGTGACAGCAGAGATTAGGCTGACAGGTCCATCAGAACCCTGCAGAACCTCCACAGATAAACAGAACATCTGCTGCGGCCTGATAGGACGCTCACACCCACCCTGACATGCAGCCACATTCTCCACACTGCAGCATGTCACTGTAAAATCCTTCAGGTGTGAATGAGAGCATAAACGTCACGTCAGTTTCAGGATGACGGCCATTTGTCAAGATGGCTGCTGCTTTCTGAGCCTTTCTGTCTCATGTTATTGACTATGGTCATACTATTCATACAACTCTGAAGTAATAATATGTAGAAAAATCAGAAACCAGCCTGTTAATCATCAACTGTTAACATCTTTCGCTTCCACTCATTTTTAAAATGCATGTATTGTTTCAGCGTTAGTTTATGATCCATATATGAAAGATTTTACTGAGACATTAAATTATGTGAAGAATAACTACAACAGCCTGGACTGCAGCCCCGACCCACCTGAGCCACCTCCGGCGCCGCGTGGATCAGGTGCCACACGTAGCCGTTCAGCTCATCTTTCCTCCGGTCCGCCGTCGCCTCACTTCGGGAACGGCCAATCACAAAGCGGCTGGGGAAACTGGGCGGGGTCAAGAAGACAGTTAGAACCTTTAATCCAGCTGGGTTAGCAGGACCTGGCGGGGCCCCAAGTGTACCTGGGCAGCTTGGAGGAGGGGAAGACAAGCCGCAGTTTGCTGTGAAGTTCCTGAAACTCCTCGAAGGTCCTCTGAACCAGCTGCACCTCCTGCTGAGCATCACGCTCCACCTTCACCACAAACGCCTGGAGGGCCAGAGAGAGACATGCAAAGACGTCAGCTTTCTGCTCTGTGGTACACTAAACATTTGCTAGCAGTGCTACCGATCGCTATCAGCTACCGATCGCTATCAGCTACCGATCGCTAACAGCTACCGATCGCTACAGCTACCGATCGCTAACAGCTACCGATCGCTAGCAGCTACCGATCGCTAACAGCTACCGATCGCTACAGCTACCGATCGCTACAGCTACCGATCGCTACAGCTACCGATCGCTAGCAGCTACCGATCTTAGGCAGGATTTTGTTCACCAAACCAAAGACAACATAGTCACGGCATAATATGTAGCTATATATACAGGGTGGGCCATAGGTTTCCATACATAGGAGAATGTAAAATGTATATTATTTTAATATTTCAGATGCTTGGACTGCAGCCCCCAACCACCTGAGCCAAGATGCGTTTGACAAAATTATACTATATATTATATTCATGATCGCAATAAACTTTAACAGAATAGAAAACTGGAAATGCTGCAGATCAACCATGGAGTGATCCACGTATTAATATGTGTAATCACATTATATCAAGCACATTTTATAACAAAAACGGACTGAAGATGTGCTCTTGGTTTATGGCAGAATAATCCCCCCATGCACAGCAGCAATCCATCAAACATCATAACTTATTTTATTTGTCGTTTTATTCATTTATTTTGTAAAATATCTTCCAGTTCCAGTGTTAAATGTTCAATGGATTGAAGTTTATTGATCGTTGATAATGTGTTGTTGAATTATTATGCCATTACTTTTATATTACTGGAAAATGTTCCCAAAACAACAATTATTGTTTATTACAATAACTTCTGGGACAATTTATCATCCACTAACATTTGTTATCATGACTATAACTAATAAAAACTAAACAATATTTAAATAACAAATACTAACAAACACAATCTAAGAATTAATCAAAACTACCTGAGTTAGACACAAAGTCACGACAAAATAAAACTAAGCTACAGTAAGACCGGTTGAGCGGCCCGGCAGGCGGAGCGGGAGCGGCCCGGCAGGCGGAGCGTCCCGGCAGGCAGAGCGGGAGCGGCCCGGCAGGCGGAGCGGGAGCGGCCCGGCAAGTGGAGCGGGAGCGTCCCGGCAGGCAGAGCGGGAACGGCCCGGCAGGCGGAGCGTCCCGGCCTCATCCCATCGGCTCGGTACTCACGTAGCCCTTGTTGGCGGAGCGGATGTGTCTGCAGATGTAGAGGTTCTTGATGACGCCGTCGCTCCTCGCCGTGTGGATCCGGGGAGCGAAGGACAGCGCAGGTCGGTCCTCCGATGAGGCGAACTTCATCTGGGCCAGGTTATGGATGAAAAAGTTCAGCTTGGTGGCGACGCTGCCTAGACTGGACTCGATCAGCCTAGAGGAGGAGACACAGCTGAGGGTCAGAGGTCACAGAGATCCAAACCTGTTCATCAGTCCAATCAGGTGTTACGCCATAGCTGTGATCGTAGGAGGCGCTGTTTCATTTCAACACTATGCTACACCAAAACCATAAGTTATGCAGGAAGAAGCTGACCAAAAGATAAAAACCATCTGATATTATATTTCTATAATAATCATAGAAGATATGATTAGTAAAATAAACTCTAAAGTATTTAATGTTTTTGTGAGCATTTCTTAAAGGTGTTTTCAGTGAAGTTGAGTTGTCCAAGAATGAACCCGATGTTTTAAAATGTTCAACAAGTTTCAATCGAATGGAACTCGATCGCCTTAAGGTTTTGTTTAATTAGCGCTACACCCTTAAGAAAATGAAGAAAAGAAGAAGTTTTATAAGAGAATTTAAACTCCAAGGTGCCAATAATGCTGAACTCAAAGATTTTGTGGTATCCTGATTCATGGTAACATGTTAGTTGTGTTACCATGTGTTGGCTGCTGCTGCTCAGGTGAGGCGTACCTGGTGAAGTAGGTGGTGGCATCAGCCTCCGACTCATGAGGCCTCAGAGCGTCATAGACGTATTTCAGATCGTCCAGATCTGACAGTTCAGGAATCCCACAGGAGAGCATCTGCAAGCAGAAACGCTGCTAAAGCTTCTGGATCAGCACAAACTGGTGGCCTACTCCACCCACAGCCCACAAAAATCTGAGCCTAACAGCAGGGGTGACCAAACTGCGGCCCAGGGGCCATTTACGGCCCTTGGGACACAGAATTCAACAATAGCCTAGGTTTGGATTTGTCAGTTCAATGAGTTTTATACATTTAAAAACAATGTTAGGGTGAAATTGTCACTGACGCCAAGCTGTTCAAAACAGGAGCTACTAAAATCCTGAAATGGGAAACGTAAAGTGAGAGGCAAAGCTTGCAGCCAGAAGCGTCCAGTGGCCTTTGCTGCAGCGCAGACTCAGGGTCGGCCCTTTAACAAACTTAGCAACATAAAGCAGGACTGAGACACAGACAAAAAAAACTTGATCAATCTGATTTTTTTCCTGTTAAAAGTTAACATCCACAATGATTTATGCATCTCTACACAAACTCAGGGATTATTTACTTCATCAAAACATTGAGTGTTGAGTAAAAATAAAAACTAGATCTTTGTGACTATAATTGAAAAGAAAAAATCTAGTGGCCCCTGAAGTAGCTTCAACCTGACATTTGGGCCCTCATGCCAAAACATCTGGACACCTCGACTGTCTCCACACAGAAACTTCAACAGACACCGACAGAGGGTTCCCTGTATGGAGGGTCTCCTGTCTGGAGGGTCCCCTATCTGGAGGGTCGCCTGTATGGAGGGTCCCCTGTCTGGAGGGTCCCCTGTATGGAGGGTCTCCTGTCTGGAGGGTCCCCTGTCTGGAGGGTCCCCTGTATGGAGGGTCCCCTGTCTGGAGGGTCTCCTGTCCGGAGGGTCCCCTGTATGGAGGGTCTCCTGTCTGGAGGGTCCCCTGTCTGGGTTGCTAGTGTGTGACTCCAGAACCACCTGATCAGAGGTGTGTGTGCTCTCACCAGGCCCAGCAGGTTGAGGAACAGGTGTGTGTGTTTGCGGATCAGGTTGTACGCCTCGCAGCACAGGTCAACGAACTCGTGGAAGCGGCTGGAAGGTTTGTCTCCCCCGTTGATGACATACGCCATGTCGGAGGTGAAGACGAAGGGGGCGCGGTCCCTGCGGAGGCAGCCATGACGATGAGTGTCAGTAATCAGGTGTCCTCCTGAAAAGCACCGCCGACCTCTCACCGCTTGATGTTGCCGAACATCTGGGCGTGTCCCAGGAACTTCCCGAAGTCGATGTGGAACATGTGGCCGCTCGTCTTCAGCATGATGTTGTCATTGTGGCGGTCACAGATTCCCAGGATGTAGGTCGCCACGCAGCAGCCGGCGCACGAGTAGATGAAGTTCTCCACCGCCTGACAGAAAGCGTGTTAGTTCCACTTCCTGTTCCAGCTGGGAACCTTCAGAGTAAAAGCCTGGAAGTGAGCAGGAAGTGCTACCTTGTCGTACTGCTCGTCAGTCGGGTTGTGCTTCTGCAGCCAGTCGGCCAGCGTCCGGTCCTTGAAGGATCCCGTGACTCCATGTTCCACCTGGATCTTCCTCAAGGTGTCCGCGTGAGGAATCATCTCCACCATACCTGGAGACAGGTGACAACCTGTCTGTCACACCTGGAGAGACGTAACTCAAACAGGTTTCAACCGTCCTACTGGACTAACTGTCCTCTCTGACTTTATGCTGGCCACTTCACCTGTCCTCCACCTGCTGACCAGGTGTGCGCCTGTCGCCCTCACCTCGTCCTCTGCCTGTGGAGAAGCATTTGAAGATGACCATCCTCATGTCCAGCCCCTCCTGGATCCAGATCTTGTTCATGATGCGGATCATCTGCAGGGTCAGCATGTCCTGTCGCAGGTCGTCTCCTGACTGCACAGAGGAAGACGTCAGTCCTCACAGGCACCCAGGTGTGGGCTTACCTGTGGAAGCAGGTAGGCAATACCTTGAAGATGACATTGATGTTGTCTCCGCGGGGGTCCAGGTTCTGGAAGGACAGTTTCAGAGGAACGGCGTTGGAGTTGAAGAAGGAACAAGACTGAAATGGAGAGAGAAGAAAGATTCACAGATCAGACCAACCGAACCCTTTGAGCAACATGTTCCCCTCCTGGCCTGTGGGGGCGCTGCACCAAGAACCTCTGAAGACACAGAGAGCAACTTCCTGCTTCACCAGATGAAACAAGATGGAGGCGTCAGATTGTAGCGGCTGGAGGATTTCTCTTTAGGCTAAAGACCAGGAGCCATTTCTGCTGCTAGTGCTAGGCTAACATGTTAGCTTTGGTTGTATTTACCCAGAATGCCCTGTGCTGTGCTGTGAGAAAGAGAACCACAGCAACTGGAAATTAAACAAATGTTGCAGTACTCAAACCGAGTACCCGACCATCAGGAGGAAAGCAGCTTTAATGCTGCTGGAAATTGGGATGTTTCAGACAACGTCCGTCGGTTCGCAGGTCCGTCGGTCTGCAGGTCGTCGGTTCGCAGTTACCTGGATATTGATTCCTGAGACAAGCAGCGCTGGGTTCAGAGGTAATCTGCAGCAGCTGTTGATTGAGAAGAACTGCTTCATCTCATCCAGACTCTCTCTCAGGACAGTCTGAACAGAAACAGAATGAGGTCAGGATCTGCTGCCCCCTGCTGGACAGTTTGTTCCTGCTGCTAATCAGACACTTTAAAACACTGACAAAACAATAACTCCATCATCATCTCCTGGCTGCAGAGATCAGTTTTAAATAAACTGATCAAAACCATCGGTTATATTTCACAGCAGGATTCTCTTTTCTGTGACGACGTAATAAAAACAAAGTCTTCCTAACCTGCCGGCTGGAGGGCGTGGCGTCCCGGACCTTCTGAGACACCTTGGTGAGGATGGAGACGAGCCAGCACTGCTGGCCAAACTCGTCCCTCAGAGCTCGGCCCACGCAGCACAGCAGGGCGGCCAGCAGGTGCTGATAGCGAGCGCTGAACTGGCTGTCCTGCAGGTTGTCCTTCAGCAGCCTGACGGGGGACACAGAGACGAAATCACAGCGGCTGGAGGATCAATAACTGACCAATCAGGTGCTGGTCGATCGCTCTGACCAGAGACTATCTATGAGGGGAGGAGATATCACTCTGACTATGTCTCTGCACCCAGAGGGCATCAAGCATGAAGCCAGTGTGAGCTACTGGCCTTAGTACTGAACCAGAACCAGCTGAACTGGTCAGAGGTTTGACAGAAGCTGCAGCTCACCAGAACAAGTAGTGAGCGATGCGAATGTCCCCGATGGCTCTCCGTAGGAGGAAGCGGACCAGAGAGCTGTCCAGGTAGCACTCGTACTTCAGAGCCTGAAACACAAACAGAACCAGCAGAGAGAGAGGAGGACCGGCTGGTAACAGGTTCTGGTTTCATATTCCTGACTTTTCCCAAAAACAGAACTCCGGTTGAGCATGCTCAGTTTGTTAGGACACAGGACAGGTGAGAGGCGCTACCTGAACCAGCTGAGGTAGAAAGTCCAGCAGCTCCGGGTCTGATATGGAGTCCATCCACTGGACCGCCGTCCTCCTCAGCTCCTGATCCGGAAACCTGGGAGAAAAAAAAACAAGAAACTGTTAGTCAGGTCAGCTCACCTGGGCAACAGTCTGTGTGTCCTCTGTTCAGGTGAGAGCGTACGATGCATGCAGCAGCCCCAGAGCGTCCAGGTAACCCAGACACGCCCACTGGCGCAGTAGGGCGTAGATTTCTGGCAGACATGACCACTGCCAGCAGGGGGCGCTGGCCAGAACCAGAGGCAGCGCGGCGCTCTCCGACTGGCAGAAGGCCTTCTTCTCCCACAGCAGCCGCTTGTCGTCCGCCGTCAGCCTGCAGACAGGAATCAGGGCATAACATGTAAACATGTCAATAATATAGGAATCACATTGTAATAAGACACACACTGCAGTGTGTGTGGGGGTGTGTCTGTGTGGTGTGGGTGTGTGTGTGTGGGGGGGTGTGTGTGTGTGTCGGTGTGGTGTGGTGTCGGTGTGTGTGGTGTGTGTGTCAGTGTGTGTGTCGGTGTGTCTGTGTGTGTGTCGGTGGGGGTGTGTGTGTGTGTCAGTGTGTCAGTGTGTCGGTGTGTCTGACCAGTGGAAGGCCTTCTTCTGCAGGACGTCCCGCAGCTGGATCTGGCTGATGGTGTCCAGCCTGCTGAAGTCGTACTGAGGACAGAAGTCAGCAGGGGACGGTGTGCTGAAGATCACCTCAAAGGAGGAGGTGGGGAAGTCCACCTGGGGACACACAGGTGAGACGTCTCGCTTTCTGGCTGCATCATCAGGAGGAAGGTCTTCACCTCTCCAGGTTCTCACCTGCAGGATGACGCTGTCCGGCTGGCTGAAGTTGGGAGAACTGGTCCTGGCGTTTCCGCTCCCCCCTGGAGTTGATGGCCACAGACCCAGTAACTTCCTGCCGCACGTCAGCACACTGCACACACACACACACACACTAATCAGCACACACACCTCCACCTGCCATCAGCAGGTAGATTTAATCAGTGACCCCTGACAGGAAGCTGAACTGTGAGTCCACGTCCCTTTAGTCCAAATGGTCGTTTCCATGGTGACAAGGCCAACAGAACCAAGCAGGAAGCTAACATCACATGTGAACCGAGCTGACCAATCAGAAGAGCTTCCTGGGAGTCATGTGACTCACTGTCTGAAGTTGAAGAGCGGCATGGTGACCCAGCCCAGAGCCTCCGTGCTGCGCCGCTGCTTGCCCTTTTCTTCGGCTCCTCCAGGGGGCGGTAGAGGGCTGGCGTACAGCGTCACCGTGAGCTGGGACTCCCGGGGCAGCTGAGTAATCTCCACTGGAAAACACACCCTGAGGTGCGAGGGGGTTAGGGAGAGGTCAGAGGTTAAACTGAGGGATTAACGGATAGATACAGCTGAGTATCATCAGCATAACGGCAGACATTTATCCCATGATGTCTGATGATTTTACCAACAGGAGGCATATAAATACAGTTCAGGAAAAGTATTTAGTCAGCCACCAAGTTCTCCCACTTAAAAGATGAGAGGCCTGTAATTGACATCATAGGTCAGAGGTCAACTATGAGACAAAATAAGAAAAAAAGATTCAGAATCACATTGTCTGAATTTTAAAGAATTTATTTGCAAATAAGGTGGAAAATAAGTATTTGGTCAATAACAAAAGTTAATCTCAATACTTTGTAATATCTCCTTTGTCAGAGGTCCGACGGTTTCTCTAAGTCTTCACCAGGTTGGCTCACACCGTTGCTATATAAATATATATTGGATTATTTTAGAAATTGATTATTCCGACGATTCATCGGACAAAACATTGGCAAATTCTGCTAGTTTTTCTCTTTAAAAATGTTTTAAATACATACAAAATGCTAATAAATAAGAAAGTAAAACATTTTACTGCCTAAAATAGGATCATTTGTAGCAAAGGATGCAAATACTGCTTTGAATTAATAAATCTAATTGTGATGTGATGTTCTTTGTTTGATTATTTCAATAATCAGGCCTTTGTAAAATCTAGTTGAAATAAAAAACCTAGAGAATCCTGGCAGCCGCACAGCATAGAAGAGAGAAGTGGTGATGTCACGGCTCAGGTGCGTACCTCTGGTCCCACACCACCAGGTGGAACAGGTATTTACTGACAGCCTGTTTGCTGGTGTGCTGCGGCGCGCAGAGCTCCGCCCCTCCATGAGTCAGAGAGCAGGACAGGAAGAAACCCTCGTAGCTGACCAATGAGAGAGCAGAACACACGTGATGTCACAATGAGATCATGAGGAACAGGCCAGGTGTACTATGTGCAGATTTTCAAAAAATGTTTAATTCTCAGAATCATCTCTGTCTGGTCAGAGAACATTTCATCTTTCTATGGTTTAACAGAACCGACCCAGCAGCTGCAGAACCGAAGGAAACCTGATGCAACCCAACGAGCCGCCGTACCTGGTTGCCCAGGTGATGGGGACGCGATGGGCGGCGTACACGTTGAAGGACAGCACGTTGGTGACGAGCCCGGCCTCCTGGACCGGCGCCATGCCACTCCGGCTCTGCGCCGCCGTGTGGAAATTGGCGTTAAACGTGCTGCAGTACAGCTCCACCAGGTCCAAGATGGCCGCCGTCAGCTTCTCCACCACCGACTCTGCAGGAGGAGAGGAGAGCTGAAGCAGGTTCTTCTGCAGGAATTAACCTGATTACTGATTCTGTTCGTACCTCTGTTCTCCCGCAGCGACAGCACTGATGCATCCTGGGAAACAGGAAGACGTTAAACATCTGAGTGTCTGCTACAGAACCTCACAATCACTCACCTTCAGAACCTTGGGCTGCAGGCGACAGGGGCATGCTGGGAGCTGGTTCAAGGCCGCCGTCACATCCGGCGTTTCCACGGCAGCCAGCGAGCTGCAGAGCGCCTTCACTGATTGGACGAGGCGCTCCACATGCAGCAGCAGCTCCACCTTCAGAGAGCGACACAAATCAGAGGGTGTGTGTGTATAACTCATGGTTATTTTAATTATATTTTTAAATATGTGTGTATATAGGTCACCTCTGACAGCAGGAAGGACTCGGCCTCGTTGTGAAAGGTGTCCAGCAGCAGCGTCAGAGCCTCCCTGATCAAACACATGGAGACACTCGTTAACGGAGATCGACCAATCAGAGCTCTGTGGCCAGGCCCCGCCCCCTCACCTGGTGACTGTCTGTTTAATGGGACGTTCCTGCAGCAGGATGCAGTGGTTCATGGAGGACGGCGTATCATCGTCTTCTTTCTGGAAAGAAAATAAGTCTCTGTCTCTGATTGGCTCAAACAGACAGCGGTTCACTTCCTGGTTTCAGTGGATCTGAGATCTGATGGTTGGGACAGAACTACAAGGTTGCCCGGTTCAGTACCAGCAGCTCACCTGCAGGGGGCGATGTTCTGCTCTGAAACCGGATCATTTTAAATAACGGAAGCAGGATGTGTGACCCGGTTTGTTTCCCAAAACCCGGCGTTTGTTCAGAACCACAGAAGGATCCTGCAGCCTCTCAGCTGATTGTTTCATTTCCTCGTCGACCAAAGCGCGCGGGTGTATGTGTGAGTATGTGTGTGTGTGGGGGGGTGTATGTGTGTGTATGTGTGTGTGTGTGTATGTGCGTGCATGAATCAGGTTTCTTGTGGGGACCTACTTCTGTCTACAATGTGGGGTTGTAGTCCTTGGCCCTCATTAGTAGACAGTCCTAAACCGAGCTCAGGGCTAACTGTGAATTGAGTTTTGTTTAAGAATGTTTTGTTGTCTGTGTGTTTTTACAAATTACCACTCCCTCCTGTAGTAGAACCAGGAACTTTTCTGATCTAATTTCATTATTTACTCAGTCAATATTCGTATAAGTAATATATGTTAAATAGGGCAAGGGATTAGGCTGTATGAATTAATGTAAGTCAGTGTACCATTAATTAAGTCCCCACAAAGTTAGAGACATGACTGTGTTCGCAGGGGTGTGTGTACCGTGCGAGCCAGCTTGGTGTTGACAGCAGATCTCTTGGTGAGAAACAGCCGAATGTCCCAGTCAAACTTCAGACACTGTTGGACAAACTCCAGACCGGCCAGAGTCTGAGAGCTGAAGGATGGACAGAGAGACGGACAAAGGGACAGGTGGAGACAGAGAAAGGGACAGCAGGGTACAGTTTTATTCAGAGTTTGCAATATTTGGGTTTTTCCTCCAATTTACTGTGATCTCTGTTGTCACGGTTTCCTCCAAATAAAAACCCACATAGAAACCGGCCCGGATCCACAGAGAAACCGGGCCCGGATCCACAGAGAAACCGCCCGATCCACAGAGAAACCGCCCGGATCCACATAGAAACCGGCCCGGATCCACAGAGAAACCGGCCCGGATCCACAGAGAAACCGGCCCGGATCCACATAGAAACCGGCCCGGATCCACATAGAAACCGGCCCGGATCCACATAGAAACCGGCCCGGATCCACATAGAAACCGGCCCGGATCAAACCGGCCCAAAAGTAAATGGTTCTCCATGAGTCACTGTTTCATAGCAGGAAGTTCAGCTGCTCTTTTCTCTCACACACACTTCCACACATTCAGCAGCAGACAGCTGTGTGTGCGTGTGTGTGTGTGGGGGTGTGTGAGGGTAGACTTCTACAGCTGCTTCCTGCTCTGAGCGGACCGGAACCTGAGATCCAGGACAGGAACCCCATCTGGGAGCAGTCGGATCAGAACCAGCGGATCCATCTCCACGAATGACCAGCTGGTTTCACGACCTTTAACCCGACCGAGTCATGTTATCCATCAGCTGCTGTGGTTCTGATCGTCTGAGCCCAGATCGGTTCCGGTTCTTTGGAACCGGTTTCAGTTCCAGTTTTGAAGGCTGACAGAAGATCCACACAGCTTTACCACAAACCATAGAACCAGAACCTCTTCTGAGCACCAGAACCAGCTGCTGGATCTCCAGAACCAGCGGTACCGATCCGGTTCTTACTTGCTGAGGAACTCCTCCTGTCCGCAGACCTTCAGCAGGTAGTCGTCCACGTCCAGGTGGTCCAGTTGGTCCTGGGTGTAGCACAGCGTCTGGTAGATCAGCAGGTCCACCGTGGACGAGCCTGAGACACACAGACGGTCGGATTAGGCTCCAACAGAACCAGACAGAACCGGTTCACAAAGCAACTCATCATGCAAACACCCAGCGTAACCACGGAAACTCTTGTTTAGCTGCTCAGCCGTTCTCCTACAGAACCGCCGCCTTCACTCCAGAACCCGTCCGGTCGGTACTACCCGGCTTCTTACCGTCGCAGGTGAAGGTCAGAGGTTCCCTGAACGCCTCACAGGCCACCGTCACCTTGACGGCCACACCCAGAGCCTGGTGCAGCTCATCATGGCCGACCGACGGCGACCACACGAAGCCGGCGTTCCTGGAGCGGTTACTGGTGGGGTACGCTGAGCGCAGCCTGCACGCACACACACACACACACACACACCCCCGCACGCACCCACACACACCCACACACAGAGACCTTTTCAGACTCTATTGTCTAGTTAACAATTAATCAATTACTGAATTAGGTGAAATTTATGTCAATAATCGATTACTCTGTTTAATCGTTTCAGGCCTAGTCCAAGTCCACGTTAGTGCAGCCAAATCTGCTTTTAATTGCTGCATTAAAATTGGGCTGAATACAGGAAGTGCTTTAAATGAAGACTGACCTAGATCCTGTTTTAATGGTGAGAAAAGACAAAAGGTGTTTTCAGTTTTCTTCTAGTTGATAATTAAACTGGATGCGTTTCATTTAACACGGAAAACCTGCAGAACCATTTGAAGTTTTGGATCTATTCTAATCTGATAAGTTTATTTGATTAATTAAAATAGTTCATGTTATCTTTGGACACGCTGGTCTGAGCCGTTTCTGGAGAATGACACAGGAAGGGGAGGAGCCACTCACACATCCAGCATGTGACAGAACGCTGCCACTTCCTCGTCTCTCTCCTCCGACACCTGGAACAGTTCGTATCCAAACCCGTTGGTCCTGGAGCCCAGACTCACCTGTCAGCCAATCAGAGCACAGATTTAAGTTTTGGAAAATCTGGATTTGTTTTCCATCTGTGCTCCTTCACACACAGGTGTTTTATTGTCAGAATAAAATCGTTATTTTATGAGAACTCCAACATTAAAAATAAAAACCAAACTGAAGAACTCTTGTGAAGTTACCTGTAAACCCTAAGGATTAGTTTAAGGTTTACAGGTAATACTTTGAAACAATTGTGCATTTGGAAGAATCACACGAATTGAGAAGGCAACATCAGATTGAAAATAACCCTTTTCTCATAATTTTGGCTTTTTTCTGGTAAAATTGCATTATTATTCTTATAATATGACTGTGTCCTCGTAAACTTGAATTCTGCATTGTGGCCCAGTTACTCCATCGTCCAACTCACAGCAGGGTTTATGCTTATGAAAGACACTTTTTATACATGTTTCATATCATTTGTAATTTTCTTGCTTTTCTTTAACAAAAAAAGTGAAAAAAAAAATCAGAAATCAAATATGTTCAAATAATTTTCTAGACCAATCAGCTGTGATAAATCAGTGGTGCAACTTCCTGCTGAGGCTCCGCCTTGTTTCAACCAATCAGAGGGCAGGAGGATCATCACCTGAGGTGTGATGAGACTTTTCTCCAACAGGGGGCAGAACTGAGTTCTGTCTGACAGAACCGGGTTATGAGCTCGTTTAGTAAATATCCCTGCTACAGGGACGCTCTGCTGGATAAACTGGTCTGACTGGTGTTCAACTGGGGAACAGGAACTGGGAGGAAATGCCGAGTTCTTTCTGAGAAAGAACCAGAACTCTGGGCCTGGTTTAGACCTGAAGCAGCTGCAGCTTCGACCCAAATATAGACAGGAAGTCTGGTTCATATAAACAGGAAATGTGGCTGATTCTGTAGCCAATCACAGCTTTGTACCGGGCCGGTCCAGGTTCTTACCGGGTCAGCGGAAACCCTGCGCTGGTTCTTGTTGCTCTTCGCTGCAGGTGTGTAGGTCCTGGGAGGCACCTGTGGGGGGAGGGTCTTACTACGGGCCACGGGCTTCCCTGATTGATCCCCGTTGGTGCGGTGGGCCGGCGGTGCCGGGCGACCCTCGTTGAGTCTGGCCAGCGAGTCGTTGATGAGGTCATAGTTCAGCTCCGCTGAAGTGACCTTCAGCTGGTCGCCCCCAGGCTGGAACAGGTTAACGTCCCGGATGGAGGGCCGGGGGGGCAGCTGGGGCAACTCTGACCCTGACGGAGGGGGAAGAGGGTGCCTGGGCGGCACGGCGGGGGGAACGTCGTCAGGCAGGGCCGAGCCTTTAGAGAGAAACCCTAAGCCGGGTCCAAACGAGTCGCCAGAACCGGAGAACTTCCTGAGCTCAGGACTGTCCAGGATGTAGGGCGTCTCCTTCATGAAGACCCCAGCAGGGGGCGCTGGTCTGAGTGGGAGAGGCAGCGGGAACTGGGACCCCCCCGGCTGGTTGGGGGAGGAGTCGGGTCCAGAGAGGTCCAGCAGCAGTTCCTCTGAGGAGGCGGGGAGGTTCTGACCCGGTGTGGAAGGATCTGGAGTCCTTAGGACCGTCTGGCTGGGAGCGCCGGGTTCTGGGAGGGCAGACCCAGTCCCGGTTCCGGTCTTGTCTTGTTTGAGTCTGGAGAGAGCATCGTACTCCATCTGCAGCGCCTCGGCCAGAACCAGCTCCCTCTGGCTGAGACCCAGAGCCTCCAGAGCGCCCCAGCCCGCCTCGCTGCCCTCCTTCTGGGTCTGGGCCGCAGACATGGCGGCTGCGGTGGGAGCAGATCTGACGAGGAGACGGTCAGAAGATAATCTGGTTATGAACATCACTCTGACGCAGCTTATTACTGTAAAACATTAGCATGAGCTATTTCACACCTACAAATACTGTATTTATTCAGTTTTTAGTAAACATGTTACATTTCAGTACAAGTGTTGAGTAACTTATTTTTTTATTCTTTTGACTCATTTTCATTTTGAAAGTTGCCGTCCTCCTCGGCAGTGACACCTGGTGGCAGAAAACAAAACTACATTCACTGCAGATTCCTGAGTCTAAAAACCTGCCAATCTTACTCACTGCTCAGCTCAGATGTTTTTCATATTTCCTATCATCCACTTGAATTTCAAGATAACAGACATTTTTCAAAATGGCTGCCTTTTTGAGCCTTTTAAGCCAATTATTGTTTAAATGTTATTCATTTTCACAATTTGGACGAACTTTTTGTCACACCATGTTTTTGACTTTGGTCATCATATTCATACAATGTTAAAGTAACAACATGTAGCATCTTACAATCGTCATGGCTAGCATTAGCAGAGCTAAGATTCTTGGCCAGCTACCCTCACCACCAGTTCTAACCCTTTATGTTAATGCAAACATACATTGTCCATTATGACCAAGGCAGCCATTTTGCAACATGGCCATCTGATGAAGGAACCAAGATCAAGAAAATGTATCAGGTTTCTATAGTTTAAAATATGTAGGCTACGCTTTGACAAACATCTGATCTGTGTTACATGGTAGCCATCTTAAAATCAATGTCTGGTTTAAAATATGTAAAAATATGAAACAATTGACACCAAACATATTTGTCTAATTGCAGGACAACCATGCTGCAGGTGACTCAATCCCTGTTTATATATCTGTTCATGTCTTCATGAAGCTGTTAGCGAACAAGTGTCAATAAACCAGGCCTGGACTCTGTTGGAACCAGACCAGAGGTTCTATTTGACCTCTGACCTCATGGTCAGGTGACTCTTCAGGGATCAGACTGTGCTTCACTTTCTGTTCCTGGTGTGCTAAGGGCTAAAAGTTTATTCTTTTCCTTCTGATCCGTAGCACCGCCGCGGTAGAACCGCTAACTAAATGAAACCAGGAGATGAAAGGATCATTAACTCGTTAATAAAAATAAAAATTGTTAAAGTCAAAACCACTTCTTTTTTCTGCCTCTGAGTGTTGGCTGCACTACACACAGACTCATTGCCATAGCAACAATAGTGTATGCAAAACCAAAAACACTCAAACAACAGAACATTCAGTCCATTACAGTTTTGTTTTCAGGTTCCATGTATAGCTTGTGATTATTAATAAGTGATTGCTGAGGTAATTAGCTACCGCTGACATTAGCTAGTCACCATAGCATCACATCTTCACGTTATGGTTGTCAAACTCAAGCTAGCATAACTAACCTACTTCCTCTCTTGTTATAGTAGCAAAGCGCTGCATCCATTTTTATTTTATATGTCACACATACGTTCAAGAATTAGTGTGTTATATTGACGGGCTAACAGCTAAAACCAGTGATGTTCACCTTCCACTGGGGAGCTGGGGGCGGGATCTAGCGTGCGTGACATCATGCTGCAACTTGTCTATTGGTTCACTGCTGGCTCCTAAAGGCTATAAAAGTAGAATGGGAGACATTCACCTGTCTACTTTTCAGACTTGACCTGAATCTGGTTCTGGTTCTGCAGGCGGTTTCTTCCTGTTAACGCAGAGTTTTCCTCTCTACTGTCGCTATGTGCATGCTCAGCATGAAGGATTGCTGTAAAGTGAGCTGATGCAATTTGCTGGGCCTCCTTAGATGAAAAACTGTACAAACTGAACTGATGTGCTGCTTAGTGTCTGGGAGTGAAAGAAACCTGTTTGTTCAGTGAGGAGCTTTGAGACGACATGTTGGGAATCAGAACCAGGAAGTGAACTCAAAGAATAACAGAAAGAGAAGCTGGTGCGAGTCTGACATGACGAAGGGTTTTAACAGCTTTTGGTTTCATTACTTCTGTTTTTTAAGTTAGGAATGAATAAAATGAATATTATTGATGTTATGTTGGGCTATCTGACTGAATCAGCTGGTTCAACCACATTCTAACACCACTGATGCTAATCTGAGCAACGGAGAGACAGATAGATCAGGGGAAGAAGAAGAGAGCGCGACCAGTCTGTGTGAACCCCCGATCAGACAAAGGCTTTTTAATGAAGCAGAGGGGGGAGGACGGTTCCGAACAAAGAGCTGCGCCGGAGTCACATGACCGAGGTCACAGGGTGACCCAATCAGAGAGGCCGGGGCCACAGAGTCACAGCCAAGCCCCACCCCTGCCAGATACACACAAACAGCCTGAGGCTCAGACTGGAAACCAGTTCCTGGTACTAGGAACTAAACGTCATCAGAACCAGGCAGAGACGAGCAATGATCGACAGAGTGGAAGCTGCAGAACCGAGTCAGTCATCTCTGAACATCAGAGCTCCGTTAAAGGTTAAAGTTCAACACAAACACATCATATAAGCTGTCAGGCACGGTGGTGGAGGGTTGATGATCTGGGCTGCAGCAGATCTACGAAAGAATAACTGAAAAAGGAAAGACTCTATGTTGGAATGCTCTAGTCAAAGACCAGTTCTCACAGGATTCAATCAGTTTTAACAATTAACGGTTCCGGGCAGGAATCGGTTCCAGATTCTATTCAGGAATCTGCTCCGATCTGCAGGACAATCCAATGTTTCTTCCAACAGATCTTGGTGCTGTTTGCTCTGCTGAGATCATCTGGTCTCAGAGAACATTGAGCTGTTGGACCGAAGTCGGACTCAGAGGATCTTCCGGTTCAGCTCCGAAGGTTCTGGTTCTGAAGGAAAGAACTGTGTGGATCTGCAGGCTGACAGAGGAAGCGCAGCCAGATGCTGTGGCTTCCTGTCATGATGTCATCGCAGCAGCTGCAAAACAATATGCAACAGAAACACATACCCTCATGGCAGAACCTGGAGGTTCTGGACTCCAGAACCAAGACAGGCGTTCAGCTGGACCTGCAGGGCATTGCGGCAAAGCTCCATCTGCTGACATCAGCAGCTTGATCCGCAGCCTGTCTGTGAGGAACCGCTGGAGAACCACAGCGGTTCCTCAAACTGGTTTCACTCAGCTGGAGAACCGGATGCTCACCTGCTGCACGCTCAGCCAGGTGAGTCGGCTCGTCTGCGCAGACTCAGAGCAGCAAGTCAGGTGAAATATCAGCTGAGATCGTTCAACCAGACTCCATTCTGACATCACACACTTTACCTGGGCTTCTTTCACCAGCGGAACACCTGAAGATCAAACTAACCCCCGTTTTTCTGTGACGTCATATGAATCCCTCTCACAGTTTGGACCGGAACTTAACCCAAATGTTGCTCATTTTTCTGTAGGTTTGTCCCTCGGAGGGGCTTTGGGGTGCGCAGCTACGAGCCTCCTCTAAAAGAAAACCCATTTCAGACCCTGAACGAGGCTTGGATGTGAATCATTTCGGAGCCGAATCTATTAAAGAAGCCGAGCCATCGGAACCTAGAACGTAAAGGTGGCCGAGCCGCAATCTGGCCTCAGAGATACCGGAACATTTTTAAATGTCATTTTTGTAAATGGGGTTCGGCTCAAGTGTTGGTCGCAGAACCTGGGGGCCTTACCGACAGGTGCACGGTCTTACCTGTCCGTGAAACTACGGGGTCCGGGAGGGGCCAGCGGCTGCCATTTTTACTTTCCTCCGGGAATCACATCGGTCCAGGCGGAGTAACGGTCAGGAGTCACCGCTGCGTCCGGTTCTCCTCTCATGCGGACCGGAGAACAGCGCAGCCGCTGCCCGGACTCCGGCTCCTGTCTCTGGGTAAGCAGCAAGGTCCGCAGCGGGGGGTTCTGCCCGGTTCTGACACACGAGAAAGAGGTGCGGACCGCGGGGCGAGGGCTGCTAGGCAGCTGCGGTGCTGGGCTGTCAATAAACACCAATACACACTGTGCTTCCGGGTTACCTTTCACAATAAAAGCTACGCACAATCCTGCTATACAATTAGGGCTGACCGGAAGAGCTATTATTTTGACACAATTCATTCCCAAGCCGCAGCAACTCAAACGGGGCACCCTGCCTGTTTGTTGATTTTGATATTTTTGAAAGAAACTCTTCTACTGTAAAAATGATCCATAAACATGTTTGTTTATGTTTGATTCATTTTTAATCTTGATCAAAGTTTTATTATACTTTTGGTACCATCTAGTTTTACAATTTTTAATTACCTTAATAAATATGTCATTGGTTTCCAGGAAATAATACATTTAAATAACATATAGAGATGAAAATAAAGCAGAAAACCTTTTGAAATTAAATTATATTACCCAGCCATCCACTTTATTTTGAAAGTTAAACCGGAAAACTCTTGATTTTTATTCGGTTTATGGAGAAAACAGATAAACAGTCAGTAAATGTCATCACTGCAGAGAGCCGCTTCATTCCCATCTGGACCCAGATGAACCGGGTCAGAACTGGCTCGCTGGAAGTTATGATTCAGAAACTTCTGGAAAAATGTTTTATTATTCAGAAAAATCCAGAAACCGTTTCAGTTCTGTTTTTGCTTCAAATTTTCAGCAACCCGAACCTGAGATTTGGACCGAACTCCAGTTTTAATTCATGATAACCGAACTTTCTGCTGGTTTCTCTTTACAGACTCTGACCAGAACCAGCAGAACCTGACCCGGGATTTCTCAGTACCCCAAGGTGTTCCTCAGGTTGTGTCTGGACCTGCAGCGGCACAGAACCGGTTCCTCCAGAACCAGCCTGAACAGAGCCGTTCTGTTCCTGTCAGGCAGGACGGAGTGAAGAACATTTCCTGGTTCTGATCACCTTGATCCGGTTCTGTGTATCAGTGCAGGTGAAATGATTCTCAATAAATTGTACACACTGGTTCTATCAGAACCAGAACCATTTCCTGGTTGGTTCTGATCCAAATCATAGTTGGTTCTTTTGCAGCCTTTTTTGTAGCAGTTCATCTCTGCAGGTCCAGTTTCTACATGGTTCTGATTAAGAATCTGGTCTCAACAGAGCCAAATGTTCTGGACGGACAAGATTTCTGCTTCTGTGTGAGCAGAGAACCAGAACTCCTGTAAGGTTCTAAACCACCAACAGTTTGGATCTGGATCAGAACCGTCTCTGGATCCTTATTCTGAACACAGAACCAGTGTGGTTCAACTGAAACCAGCAGGGGGAGCTCTTCTCTTTGGTTCCACAGTGGGAACCATGACCCACTGACTCACCAGAACCAAAGTGTAGTTCTGGTCTGACCTCACTTGATCAAGGTGGGCTCTAATCCACGTTCTGCTGGTTCTCTGAGCCAGAACCAGCAGCTGGATCTGGCTCCTCTACAGTCTGTCTACTTCCTGTCAGCTTATCACCTCCTTTCTCTCTGTGTTTGCAGGTTTTCTTTTTGCTGGAGTCATAAAATAAAATGAATCCGAGAGAAAATGTAAATAAATAAAAATGTCCTAACTGAGCTGCTTTAATAAAGATTTATTCAGGCACAACATCAGTTAACAGAACCCTACTGTCCCTCATGAAGTGCTGTGAAATCTCTGCAGCTGCTCTCGCTCTGACAGGAAGTGGTTTTGTGTCTCCACGCCGAGCCGGTCTCAGCCGCTCCTCTGTCGGTTCGTGACTGCAGCTGTTTTGCATCGTCAGGTCCCAGCAAAGGGACAGCTGGGCGGGCCAGATGTTAGCAGCTGTTAGACGTCCTACAGGAGTTAGCTTGAACTCACTGAGCTGAACTCTACGACACAGATCTAACATGGTTACGTCTATAAACCGGCTCTGGTTTTAATAAAGCCTACATTGTGGCAGGAGGACCCAGAGGAACGGTTCCTGACAGAAAAGGCACAAAGAAGAAGTTTGAGCTGAAACACCCGAGGATAGTCCTGACCAATGAGAGAACAGAAAATTTGTCCTGCTGATCAAAGCGTCATCAGGCTGATGAAGAGCCTCCTCTTCCTCTGCAGGTGGGTCTACCTGCTCATCCAGGTGCTGCTGTCTACAAGCTGACCACTAGGGGGCAGCAGCTGTCTAACAATCATGATGCGGAATCAGATCAGGGATCTGACAGGTTTAACATCTGCTGGGAGACATCATGGCTGCCATGTCCCCGTCCTTGCAGAGTCCTGCTATGGATGCTCCAGAGCGTCCTGTCCTCCTGTCACCGTCTGGACACTTTGTGTCTCCATCTCTACACCTCCTTCTCGACTGCATGGAAAGACGTCCGTCTCAGATTTTCTCTGACTTTAACAAACTCTGGAGCTCTGAGGTTCTCGTCCTGCTGCTGCTCCTGCTGACGCTCCAGCTGTGGACAGAGGGACAGACAGGCAGAGGGACAGGGACCGTTTAGAGTGGGGTCAGCATGAGCCTGGTTGCTCCTCAGTGAAGTTCTGATCGTTTCTGATCCATCAAACTGATTGACCCTTAACTGAGTTCTCATGACTTACAAGTCAGTGTTTAGAAGGGCTCAGTTAAAGGGTTAATGGGCTCTGAACCTTGGTTCTGGTCCAAACAGAACCATAGGGTCGGGATCCGGCCATCCACAGAGTGATCCAGATCTGCTGTAGCTTCCCTGGAGACTGAGGACGTTTTAAAATTCATGAAACATCGTTTATTTCAGCTTGAGATTTATGATTGAACCCAATGTAACCCGAACATTTTTCCCTATTGTTTATTTTGTTAATTCACAATGATTTATTTTGTTCAGTTATTTAAACCTAAAAATCCTCTTTTCTTTAATTTTTTGTATCACGTGGTTTTTAAAAAAAAACCAAAGGGATCACGTGATCTGCTGCGCGTCAGCGTCTCAATCAGGCAGCAGCTGTTTACCTGTCTGGTGAGAGACGCTGACTGAGGCTGCAGCAGACTTTGCACAATTGTGGACAACACAAGCGCAGGACCTGAAAGGTTTGCCAAAGAGAGACTGGTGAGTTTTTGATTGTTGTCAGGGAGCTAGAAAGCTAGCGCTACCTCCCGATAGCTAAAGGGAACATGTACATGTCTGAAATTTGTTTTGGTTTAATGAATTGGGCCTGTTGTGCGCAGGCCAGGCCTTCCCCCTCCTTCCCCCCCTTCCTTTCCTTCCCACCTCCAGATGCCTGCCGGATCTGGAGTCTAGGTGGATGGTTTGGATGGTCCGGGACCCGGACTGGCGAGCTAACTCGGGAGAGCAGGACTGAATTAGCCTTGCGTCTTGTTCCTCTGTGGATCATCGTTTTGTGAAGGACTTGCCGGATTCTCCCTCGCTAAGGGAGACGTTTTTTATTTTTATTTAATTGTTTTGTTCATGAACGAACCCTGTAAATATTGTACATATTAATACAATCACCATTTTGCACAAAGTTTGTTGTTTTGCAGTGTTATTACAAATCGCCACCTCCTCCAGCAGCCGGACCTAGATACACCTAGATACTGATTTAAAATTCTGACCATTTACTTATTTCAAACCTTTATTCGCATAAGTACAATAGGTTACATTAAAGTGGCGAGCTAGCCAGGAGGTTGTTGGCCTTTTGTATAGCACAACTTTGAATCCATTTTGTTAATTTTTTTCTTTTCTGTCATCAATATGGATGAATTTCAAAAACTTGCCATAAAAATTCCAAATTCTGTTTTAGTTGAAGGTATATCAGATGAAGACAGTAAAGAGGAAGTAATTGACTTCTTGAAGCAATATGGTAAGATTACCAGGTGCGAAACCATTTCTGAAGCTGATTCTGAGTTTGAGGGGCAGCTTGTGGTTGAATTTGGCAGTGGTGCAGCGGTAGCTGAGCTACGTTCTATTCTACCGTATGCATTACGTTCATCTGAGAAATCAGACACCTTTTTCATCTCTGAATTAGCTGTTGTATATACAGAACATGTGGCGCAGAGTAAAACTCATTCTTATTTGTTTGAGTTACAGCAAATTGCAAAGCTTTCTGGCATGGATTTTGCAGAAGTGTTAAAATCCACGATGACTCAGATTGGACAGTCGGTTGCTGAACTTCACTCAGCTGCCAAAAAGGAGAACCCTGATGTTTTGGCAGCATCTTCAGAGCCAGCCGTGAAGCAAGAACCAGCGCCATCCACTGCCACTGATCCCACAGTTGCTAGACCGAGAAGTGAGCCGCAACCCACCTCCCGATTGAAGTCGTCTCTCGATAAAGAGGACATCCAACCACCTGAAGTCCAGCGCTACGTGGTGGAACATATTATGAAGACTGAGGAAAGTGCGTACCATCTACAAAAACTCAGAGTGTTTTCTGGACGGATGCCTAGACCCGCCCATGAAGCAGACTATGAGACCTGGCATTCAGGAGTGGACTTGCTATTAAGAGACCCATCAGTTTCAGATCTTCAGCGCTCCAGGAGGATCGTGGAGAGTTTGCTACCCCCAGCAGCTGATATGTTGAAGCATTTAAGTTCAGATACTGCACCTAATGTGTATCTGAACATATTGGACTCAGCCTATGGCACAGTTCAAGATGGAGAGGAGCTCTTTGCAAAATTCATGGACACTTTCCAAGATGCAGGGGAAAAGCCATCCTCCTATCTCCAGCGGCTGCAGGTGGCCTTGAACTTGGCCCTGAAAAGAGGTGGTGTCTCAGCAAAGGATGTAAACCGGCACCTCATAAGCCAGTTCTGCCGGGGGTGTTGGGACAATACTTTAATTGCTGAACTCCAGTTAAAACAAAAGAAATTGGTCCCGCCTAGTTTCTCTGAACTGCTTCTGCTGTTGCGTACGGAAGAGGACCGAGAAGCAGCTAAAACTTCCAGGATGAGACAGCATTTGGGGTCCACCAAACAAAAGGTGATCACTCATACTCATGCACAGTTGGCCCGTGTTGACACTTATGACGGTGGCGCAGTTGCCGCTTTAACCCAATTGACTCAGCAGTTAGCAGAACAACTAGCAGATGTGCAGCGGCAGTTGGCTAAGCTAACAACCACCACCACGCCCCGGGTTACATCTCAACATAAGGTAACTTACGGCAAGCAGAGTGGGAAATGGGGCAATATAGTGAAACCCCAACAGTCCCCACAAGCCTATGTTAAACCTGGTTACTGTTTCAGGTGTGGTGAAGATGGTCATATTAAGCCACAATGTAATAATGAACCAAATTCTGCTCTTGTTGCCAGGAAAAAGAAGCAGTTTGCCCAACGACAACAGAACATCTCTCATCAGAAGTTAAACTAGGCATGGTTCCTGTTGCGGGACAAATGGGAACCAGTCCTAGACAAACTAGTCCCATGATTAAAGGAAAGACTGTTAAACATGCAAGAATGCAAGTCCAAGCTAAAAAGCCACTCACTCAACTACCTAAAGGTTTGATTGGGTCAAAGTGTGCTGCTGTTGTTGACATTTCTGGACATGTATGTAACTGCCTTTTAGACACTGGTTCACAGGTGACGACTATTCCAGTTTCGTTCTACAATGACAATCTGAGCAACCAACCTGTAATGCCCTTGGATAATCTGTTACAGGTTGAAGGTGCTGCTGGTCAGTCCGTTCCATATTTGGGATATGTGGAGCTGGTCATCACATTCCCAGAAGACTTCATGGGGGTAAGCACTGAGGTACCCACTCTCGCTCTTGTGGTTCCAGATGCTAGTCCTAATAAGCCATCGAATGTACTTATTGGCATGAACACACTGGAGCCACTGTATGAACATCACCTTAGCAGTGACCATGTACATTCTCAGCCCTTAGCCCCAGGGTATCAAGCAGTCCTTAAACTGCTACAATTAAGGCACCAGCAGCATCAGTCAGGAAATGCAGGAACTGTCAGGCTGTTGAGCACCACTCCAGTCCTAATTCCACCTGGACAAACCGTTGTCATGGAGGGTTCTGTCAAAGTCACCCGTCCATCTGCAGATAAGTGGGCCATTATTGAACACCCCAGCTCTCCTTTGCCAGGGGGTTTGTGTGTCCAAAGTTGTTTAATTACACTGCCACAGCATCCACCATATAAAGTCCCAGTAATCATGAAGAATGAATCAGAGCAAGATGTGTTCATATCACCTTTAACCAGTATTGCAGACATTGGGTCAGCACCTACTGTTTTGTCACACCAAATTAAATCTCAAACCTCACAACAAACCACTTTGGAGTATAACTTTGGAGACTCTTCCATTCCACCTGAGTGGAAAGAACGTGTTATTGACAAAATGAATAGCATGCCCGAAGTATTCTCTCATCATGATGTGGATTTTGGCTGCACAGATGCAGTTAAACATACCATTAAACTTAGTGATGAAAAGCCTTTTAAACACCGAGCAAGGCCAATCCATCCCCAAGATCTGGAGGCAGTCCGTGAACATCTTAGGGACCTGCTCGAAGCTGGCATCATAAGAGAGTCCAAATCACCATTCTCTTCCCCAATAGTTGTTGTTCGGAAACGAAACGGTTCCGTTCGGCTTTGCATAGACTACAGAAAGCTAAATCTGCAAACTATCAAAGATGCCTATGCTCTCCCTAATTTGGAAGAGTCATTCTGCGCTTTGACAGGGTCCAAGTGGTTCACTGTATTGGATTTAAAATCTGGATATTATCAGATAGAGATGGCAGAAGAGGATAAGGCTAAAACAGCTTTTGTAACTCCCCTTGGATTTTGGGAGTGGAACAGGATGCCGCAAGGAATTACAAATGCACCCAGCACATTTCAGCGTCTTATGGAGAAGTGCATGGGAGATCTGCATCTTAAAGAAGTCCTTGTCTTCCTGGATGACATCATCATCTTTTCAGCCACTCTGGAAGAGCATGAGGAACGGCTGATGCATGTGCTTTCCCGATTGAAGCAGTTTGGACTAAAGCTCTCTCCAGAAAAATGTAAGTTCTTTCAGTCTTCTGTACGTTATTTGGGACATATTGTCTCTGAAAAGGAGTTGAAACTGATCCAGACAAGATTGAATCTTTAAAATCCTGGCCAGTCCCCCGCAACCTTAAAGAGTTGCGATCTTTTCTGGGTTTTGCTGGTTATTACAGAAGATTTATAAAAGACTATGCTGCTATTGTCAAACCACTTAATGAGTTAACCAGAGGTTATCCTCCTGCCCGTAAAGCTGCAAAGCTGAAGAAACCAGAGGGGGAGTACTCGGATCCAAAGCAATCCTTTGGGGAAAAATGGACTAGCCATCAGCAGTTAGCCTTTGAGACGGTCATCTCCAAGTTGACCACAGCACCTGTTCTTGGGTTTGCAAATCCACAACTGCCATATATCTTACATACTGATGCAAGCACCAATGGGTTGGGAGCAGTTCTGTACCAAGAGCAGGAGGGCAAGCTGCGTGTCATTGCTTATGCTAGTCGGGGTTTGTCTGCCAGTGAGTCGAAATATCCAGCTCATAAACTGGAGTTTTTAGCCCTGAAATGGAGTGTTGTTGAAAAGTACCATGACTATCTCTATGGGACTGACTTCACAGTTGTTACAGATAGCAACCCTCTCACTTATGTGCTTACTTCTGCCAAGCTAGATGCTGCAGGGCACAGGTGGTTAGCCGCACTGTCTACTTATTCCTTCAAACTGCAGTATCGTGCTGGAAAACAGAATTTTGATGCTGATGCTCTGTCTCGACGTTCGCATGAAGATTCTTCAAATGATCATCACTGCAAAGAGAGGGAACTCATTCACCATCTGACCAATCAGATGTGTAATGGTGAGAAAACGCATGACATTTCCCCGGAAATTGTGGATGCCATCTGTCAGAGCTGTTTAGTCCGAACACAGCCCCAAACTGAACTAAGTCAATCTGTTACATTGGTGGAGTCTTTATCTGTCTCTGTTAACGCCTGGTGGAGTCTTATCTCAGGCTGATCTCCAAGAGGTGCAGCAAGCTGATCCTGCCATTCGTGAGGTCATTCATCAGCTGGAGACTGGCGAGAAAGTCCCTCCTTCAGTACGTGATGAGCTGCCTGACCTTCCCTTACTCCTCAGAGAGTGGAACAGGTTGGAGTTGGTGGATGAAATCCTGTATCGGAGAAGGCAAGATGGAGATAGACTCACCTATCAGTTAGTCTTACCGCCCAGTTTACGACCAACTGTTTTGAAGAGTTTGCACCATGATATGGGGCATATGGGCATAGAAAGGACAATTGATTTGGTCCGCCAACGCTTCTTTTGGCCCAGAATGGCACCTGATGTGGAAACCTTTATTAAAACTTGTGGTCGTTGTGTAAGGCGCAAAGCTCCAATTGAAAAAACAGCTCCATTAATAAATATACAAACCACCCGACCACTTGAACTGTTATGTATGGACTTTTTAACCATTGAGCCTGATAGCAGTAATACAAAAGACATTCTTGTCCTTACTGATCACTTTACCAAATTTGCAGTTGCCATTCCTACCCCCAACCAGAAAGCAAAAACAGTAGCAAAGTACCTCTGGAATGAATTTATGGTTTATTATGGAATTCCAGAGCGTATTCATTCAGACCAGGGTACAGACTTTGAGTCCAAGCTCATCAAAGAGCTCTGTGAAGTTGTTGGCATGAAGAAGAGTCGAACTACCCCGTACCACCCACGGGGGAATCCAGTTGAACGCTTCAACCGCACTCTGCTCAATATGCTTGGGACCCTGGAGGGTAAACAAAAGTCAAATGGCGGGAGTATGTCAAGCCTTTAGTGCATGCATACAACTGTACAAGAAATGACGTGACGGGGTTCACTCCTTACGAACTCATGTTTGGTCGTTGTCCTCGTCTTCCTGTTGATCTGGCTTTTGGTTTACCTGTCAGAGAATCATCATCAATCTCTCATTCAGAATATGTCAAGAACCTGAAAGTCCAGCCTGCTAGAAAGCTACAAACTAGCTTCTAAAAATGCACTCAAGTCAGCTGCAAAGAACAAAACCCGTTTTGATCGAAATATTTCACCTTGCAGTTTGGAAATAGGAGATCGAGTGCTGGTTCGCAACATCCGTCTGAGGGGTAAGCACAAGCTGGCAGATAAATGGGAACCAGGTGTGTACAAAGTTGTGGACCGGGCTGGAAATCTACCAGTTTACACTGTACAACCTGAAAATAACGAGGGGCCAACCCGTACTTTGCATCGAGACTTGTTGCTTCCTTGTGGTTTCCTGCCAGTTTGTTCTGCAGAAGAACCTTCCATTTCCATGGCTGCCCCACAACGAAAGACTCGCAGTCATGATGGTTACCATCCAGCTGTTCTTGATGAAGAGGAGGACGAAGATGCTGAGCCCTATATGCCAGAGTTTTCCATTCCACTCCCAGGCAGCTTCAGCATCGATAAGGTGAGACAATACACGCCATCACCTGAGTACCTTATCACTTTGCAGCCCACATCACCTTTGGCTCAAAGTGATGCAGAAGCTCCTGATCATCCTTTACCTCTAACTCAGAGCACAGATCTTGAAACAACTATTCCATCTGAAACTGAGGAATCTTGTTTAACCACTGATTCATCACGCCTGAAACTAAGGAATCTTGTTTAACCACTGATTCATCAGCTCTCACCATGAAGAGTTACGAAATTGAAAGAAATGAACTTTTGATCCACCTATATCTGAGCCTGTAGAAGGGCACACGGAAAGAGGAATACTTTCCCTAGTACCTGAAGGACACCTACCTGGACTTCAGGAACCTGACGCTGAGGATCATCTGATCGTCCAATCTGAGTCATCCACGGGTCCTGTAAATGCCAGTTTACCCCATAACTCAGATGAAGCTGAAATGTTGCCCAGGCGATCAGATCGACAGCGACAACCTCCTAGCCGTCTAACATATCCTGTGTTGGGTAAGCCACTCATTTCGGTTGTTCAGACGCTATTACATAGTTTGGCAAATATATATACTGAGGCTCTCAGTCAAGTCCCTACTGTAAATATTCAGGAAATCAGTGAAATTTAATACCCATGCAACGGGACGTGCATGAATTAAAGAGGGGAGGATGTAACCCGAACATTTTTCCCTATTGTTTATTTTGTTAATTCACAATGATTTATTTTGTTCAGTTATTTAAACCCTTAAAAAAAATCCTCTTTTCTTTAATTCTTGTATCACGTGGTTTTTTAAAAAAAAACCAAAAGGGATCACGTGATCTGCTGCGCGTCAGCGTCTCAATCAGGCAGCAGCTGTTTAAATGACAGCTGTTTACCTGTCTGGTGAGAGACGCTGACTGAGGCTGCAGCAGACTTTGCACAATTGTGGACAACACAAGCGCAGGACCTGAAAGGTTTGCCAAAGAGAGACTGGTGAGTTTTTGATTGTTGTCAGGGAGCTAGAAAGCTAGCGCTACCTCCCGATAGCTACAGGGAACATGTACATGTCTGAAATTTGTTTTGGATTAATGAATTGGGCCTGTTGTGCGCAGGCCAGGCCCTTCCCCCATTCCCCCCCTTCATTTCTTCCCACCTCCAGATGCCTGCCGGATCTGGAGTCTAGGTGGATGGTTTGGATGGTCCGGGACCCGGACTGGCGAGCTAACTCGGGAGAGCAGGACTGAATTAGCCTTGCGTCTTGTTCCTCTGTGGATCATCGTTTTGTGAAGGACTTGCCGGATTCTCCCTCGCTAAGGGAGACGTTTTTATTTTTATTTAATTGTTTTGTTCATGAACGAACCCTGTAAATATTGTACATATTAATACAATCACCATCTTGCACAAAGTTTGTTGTTTTGCAGTGTTATTACAAATTGCCACCTCCTCCAGCAGCCGACCTAGAACAAAACTAGATACTGATTTAAAATTCTGACCATTTACTTATTTCAAACCTTATTCGCATAAGTACAATAGGTT
>CADWAE010000274.1:0-48170 GCA_902982915.1 Phalloptychus januarius | reverse complement strand
TACTGCAGAGGACAAGTTCAGACAAAGCCATACTTAAATCAGAACTTAACCTGACTTTGAAACAACTGTATTCTTCTAGATCAATGAAAGATTAAGACAGGTTGTTTTCAAAATGTGAAGCATGAATACAGCAAAACAACAACCTACATTTTTCAAAATCAAACATCTGTGTAAGAAAAATAATTTAGCGTTTAAGAGAGAAATAGAAAAACAGTTCAATGTATAACGTCTTATTCACATATAAACAAAAGATACAAATCATTCACTCAACATATATTTGCAACATCAATAAGGGGACAAAGTGATTACTTGGATCTGTTGATTCTACAAATTGTCTGTGAGAAGAGATTAGAAGAAAACAGCAGTCATAACTTAAAGGAGCAATATTGTATATTTTCCAGGCACATAGTGCCATTTTATAGCACAGTAACATTAACTTTAGTTGTTAATAATGCTGTAAATATAATAATGCTAAAAGAAAATTGACGTTGCAATTTACCGCCTTGAAATTGGGTCTCTGTTTCTTTAGAAACTCCTGCTATATGTGAAACTGCACCTTCAGGAAGTGATCACACCATTTATCCTATATTAACCTTTTAACGTTTTTAACCAATGTTTTTAACAGTGTTTTACGAGAAGTAGCTTGCATAATGAGCTCAGCAAGCTACTCATTAATAGATGTTTGCTAATTACTGCTAGACAGTCTGAAGGCGCTGACTGGGGGAGTCAGCCAATCTTTTGTATTTTTTAATGGACCAAAGTAAGAAGACTAACACTAAAAGAAAGTTTAACCCAAAGAGAATAAATTTATCCGGATGGACCTTCGTGGCAATAATGACAATCCAGACAATTGCAAATACAAAAGTAACAAAACTAACAAAGAAAAATACAAACGATTGTGATTTTTATCACAGTCTGAAGTAATTTCCCCCAGATTGTCTTTTTCACTCTGGTCATCGTCTGTCAGTTTTTTCTCGTCTTCTTCTCCCTCTGTTCCTTCATTTTCCTCTTCAGTATCTGAAATTTATATCAGACAATTATGACGAATTGAACCCGATATAAATTATAGTAAAATGTATTTTCATCTCACTTTTCTTTCTGTAAAACAGAAGATGGACACTTTGAGATCTGGTGCATAAAGAACATAAATTTCGGTTATGATAAACAGTAAATATAAACAGAAGAACAAAACAAAGGACAATTACTTACCTCTCAAACTTTTCCTGGAACGCCTGGTTACCAACCTGTTATTGAAAGGAACAATATCAAACTTGCACTGTGCTATAACAAGGTGAAGTATTGTTTGTCAAAGTAAAGAACATCCACGGTTGTAGGATAATTATCTCACCAGCATCACACTGGAGTCATTGAACTCATACCATCTGTCTTCATCCTCAGGTTTGATTGTTGCTGTGTAATGCCCACCTCTCAGAGTCCCAAAGTGCTCTACAAACGCGTACAGTTCATACGTCTGGTTCTGATCAACAAACACACACATTAATCTGGAAAGTGAAAAGGAAATGGAGAACAATCACAACATACTGGAATATACCTGAGGTAAGTCGACAGTGTAACAAACATCCACAGCACGGTTATCTTTACTGTATGACATGCGGCTGTAGTTGTATTCAAACCTCTTCAGCAGCAAAATCAAAATCTCTGGATGACGCTCTAGTTCATATTTCTACATGAAACACAGAGTTATTGATACAGTTAAAAACTGATATTTATATTAACTGTATATGAAGACACACAATCTTTTTTAATTGATATTAACTCAAACTCAGCCTTTCCTGTTCCAGATCTGCAGGGATCACCAATATATAATTAATTATTTGTCATTTTTGGGGCTGCATCATATTGTAGGAGGAACTGTTGCACTTTACAAAGCAGATGGCATCATGAGGAGAGAACATACAATGGAAATATTTAAGCAACATTTAAAAAAAATCGCCTGGTAGTTTTGGCTTTAGCACAGATGGGTCTTCCAAATGGACAATGACTCTAATTACACTGTCCAATTAATTAGGGATAACAAAGTCAGTATTTTTGAGAGGTCATCACAAACCCTTGAGCATGGCAGCCTGCAAAAAACAGATTTAAAAGAACAGTTCTTTCAGGAGGAACGGGTCAAAAATTCAGTAAATTATTGTGAGAAACTTGTGGACCCAAAACCTTTGACATTTTAAAGGCAACACTATCAAATTTTAATGAAATATAAGTAAACTTCAGAATATGACAAATATTTTAGCTCCATTTTCATTATTTAGGTATTTAGCTAATAGCTAATCAGTGCATTTTGTATATATTTTAAAATAATGTCAAAAGTTTTGTTTTGGTTGTTGTATAGTCAACATTTAAACAAATCCGGTTTCATTTCACTCACAACAGTAGTGTCACATTTGTTTTCACACTCATCACAGTACAGCTGGTCTTCTCCAAAAAACTTTACATCCTTTAAAAACTCCTGGATCCCGTCCTCCTGAAAACACACTTTCTGTTACTCCACAGACTTTCACCAGGTACTTTCGGTAAAGTACGGGCAACATGGTTTCCACTAAGTAATAATCAGCAATCATTTACTATCTCAGACGACTTTTATGAGTTTGGTCTGGCACATAAAATGGTTTCTATTATGCAGGTTGTTTCTTACCACACTGTAGTTTCCATCACTAGAATCCATCAGCGGGAGAGAAAGAAACAAAAATGGCTCATTGTCTTTAGTGGATGAGCCACATTCACAAACAGTCCTGTTAACCAGCTCTCCTTTGAATATCTGAAAATACAATTGGATTTAAAAATCAAACAGCCTTTATTTTTCATTCACACTCTCTAGTTTTCTCTCCATTCTAATCCGACGGTGATTTTATGAGTAATTTACCTTTGATGCTTCTTCACTGACCAGAGATAAAATCTTCTCAAGGTACTGACCAGCATCCTGCTGTTCATACACTGAGACAATGAAGGAGGAATGATACATAAAATGACATATTTTTATATTTTCTATAGTTAATATAATTGTTTATCAATATTTCTTCTACAGCTTGTCAAGATTTATGCTGAAGACAATACATTGGCACATCCCAGTTATGAAGGAAAGTGTCGTCCTTTACTCAGAAACAAGCTAACAGTTGATAAATGCATCTGATTATGTACCTTTTTCAATTCTCAGTGCCTTTGTAACTTCTCTGGTTTCTGATGTTTTCTCTTTTAAACTCTTAAACAAAGTATTGAGCTGAACATTGATGTTGTCTTCATGGTGTTTTGTAGAACTGTTTATATTGTCAGAGATACAGAATATATATTGAAAAGAAACCCACCAAACATTTCTGCCTGCACAAAACACGTTTTTTGATTTATTCACAAACCTTTCTATAGCCTCTCTGAACTCTCTGGTCATGAACAGAACCTGCAGAATGCTGTTCAGGTAACATGTTGCTCCTTGGTTTCTCAACCCATGGTACTTAATGTCTGTGGGACATTTTGTTATGGAGCAATGCCCAACATTAATAAAAGACGTTCAAACAAATAATTATTAGCAGCTCAGCATGGAGGCCTTACCTTCTTTCATAGTGAATCACTAACGACAGATACGGCTCTTCTTCACAGAGCCGTCGTAGGAACGATTTCTGCTGCTGAGCCACCGCTGAAGTAAAAGACAATAAAAGGCACTCCCATGACCCAAGAGACAGGAGTCACAGCTTTCTCTTTCACTTAGCAACTAGAACATTTTGTTCAGAAAACTAAAACCACTGGTAAAATCATGAATGCTCACAAGTTAGAATTCAGTTAGCATCAATTCTCTTAAATCAGTTCTGACATCTTCAAATTTTGGGGATGTTGGAATTTCAGGAGGACGAGTGACCAGATAATTTTTTCTTCCATAAAAAAATTGTCAACATCTGTTGTTAACAAAACTGAGATAAACATCTGTTATTCTTTCCTTTTCTTTTCTTTTACATTTGTGTTTCAAGAAGAGTCCGTCAAGAATCTTAATAAATAGCTGCAAAAATCCAAACCGATAGAGATTTCAAATGCCAAAGAAGACATTTACAACCCCTGTCCTCTCAAACAGTGAGGGCAACAGAAAGCAAAAGAACAAGATACAAATGTTTTGTTTATGCTTGGTGTCATATAACAGGAAGAAATGTCAAAATGTAAGCCCAGGGGAATTCAACAAGTGTCACTAAAGAAAATGTTGGCGTCACTTTTTCGACAAACAAAATGAAACAAAAACTGAGTGACATTTTTAGGTACCTTTAGGTACCTAAAAGTACCTAAAAAAGTAGGTACTTTTTTACCTACTTTTTGGAAAGTAGGTAAAAAGTACCTAAAAATTCTTTACTCATGATGTTTAGTTCCTGTCATTTTCCTACTGAAGAGTCGATCAATAACGTGGAAGCAGCTCTGTGTGAATCAGTCACCTGGGTGCATTTCAGGTGAACTGATAAAGTTCAACGTCAGAATGAGGAAGAGTTATTTTGAGCGATCTTGGACATGGCTTCTTGATTTCAGACTGACTGAAAATAATATTTCAGAAACTACTGAGGTTTTCTCACACTTCCCTCTCTGTTAGAGAGAATGAGTTCAAATAAGAGAACAGCAGTTGTAGATAAAAATACTTCAATGATGTCAGAAGAGAGTGCACAAACTGGTTTTAGATTTTTTAAAAAGGAAACAGTAGCTCACATCAAATTTGTGCAGAACATCATCTCAGACTGCACTAGATGTTGAAGCAGATGGGCTCCAGCAGCAGAAAACCACCTGGAGGTTTTGCTACAATCAGGAACTTTTGACCACAGTTTACCAAGTTTTTTATAGCGTCATTCTGGTCTTTTACATTGTTGGATCTGGTGACGTCTTTTCTTGTCTACCATAAATTCTCTGGCAGGTTTAGGTCAGGTCAGTTATCTAACTGTACAGAACAGTGGTACTATGGTAATTAAAACCAGCAAGTTTTATTTTTACAGGGGGGCAGTTGCCACGTCCTGCTGGGAAATTGAATAATCATGTAGTCATGACACTACATGTTCAATAATCTGATAGGTAGGTTCCTCACTTCCTTTTAACCAGTTGTCAATATTCTGTTAAGAAGTGCGATGTCAACACAGAACATACAGTGATGTATTAAGATGCTCTTTAACTCTAAATTTCACAGTTGAAAAATTATTTTTAGAAACTCAACTTTAAAAGATTTACAGTCCATCCATCCATCCATCCATCCATCCATACATCCATCCATCCATCCATCCATCCATCCATCCATCCATCGGCAGCGACAGAAACGTAAACAATGGGGAGATGCGCATTTTGTTGCTGGAAAAACAGGAACTATTTTGAGTTTCTTTAGCCAAGTCCGATTATTATGAGCGACTTTGGGCTTGTTTTTTTTCTTTCTAAAGTCGCTTCCAATTTAATGAGTCGCGGGTTGCGCTTTTGGGCTTGGAAATAGCATAACCCCCAGAATTTGTCTGACGTCACATCTAGTTAGTTTTCGTCAGACAACACCTCCATCATTTCACGAATGATTCTGTCCCGTTGTGTCTTTGTTATTGTCAGGTTAATATATTAGCTGTGAATGCCGTCGAGCTTCGCGTTGCGCTCCAGAAAATCGCGACTAATCGAGAATATGAGCAGCGCAATAAACGTGAAAACAGCCTTGAATGAACGAGTCCGTAAAGTTGCGCAACTAAACGCTATTATAATTATTAATATTAAATTAAGTGTCACAAATCTGTGTAGCAGCCATCAGTATTGTGGAGCGTTAAGAGGAGCGCTGTGAGCTGAGCTGTGACAGAAAACACAGGGCGTAAAGCAGAACCTGGAACCTGGAAGCTGGGGCAGTAGGCTGGGGGCTTTAAAATCCTTCTTAGAGTTTTCCAGACAGTACTGGAACACACAAGAACACGCACAAATTACTAAAGTTTTTTTTTGTACTGTTGTAACCATTAAAAAAATCTCCCCTTCAGTTCAACCTTCCATCCATCCATCCATCTTCTGCCGCTTATCTGGGGTCGGGTCGCGGGGGCAGCAGCTTAAGGAGGAGGCCCAGACTTCCCTCTCCCCAGCCACTTGGGCCAGCCCCTCCGGGGGAATCCCGAGGCGTTCCCAGGCCAGCCGAGAAACATAGTCTCTCCAGCGTGTCCTGGGTCTTCCCCGGGGCCTCCTCCCGGTGGGACGTGCCCGGAACACCTCACCAGGGAGGCGTCCAGGAGTCATCCTGACCAGATGCCCGAGCCACCTCAACTGGCTCCTCTCGATGTAAAGGAGCAGCGGCTCTACTCTGAGTCCCTCCCGGATGACCGAGCTTCTTTCTCTAAGGGAGAGCCCAGCCACCCTGCGGAGAAAACCCATTTCGGCCGCTTGTATCCGGGACCTTGTTCTTTCGGTCATGACCCAAAGCTCACGACCATAGATGAGGGTAGGAACGTAGATCGACCGGTAAATCGAGAGCTTCGCTTTTTGGTTCAGCTCATATAAGTGGAAATACATTGTTGATGTGACCACTATAAAATAGCTTATAATTAAGTATTGGCAAAGCTCAATGTAATTTCATAGGTGGCAGAACGTTGTTGTTAGTAGCTGCTGAAAGTAACTTAAAAAAGTTACTTTTAATATAACTAAGTTACTTTTTCAAGGTAACTATGCCATCACTGTTCCTAGGCCAGCTGAGAAATATGTCCTGGGTCTTCCCCTGGTAGGACCTTTTTGTGATTTTATATACATTTCAAAAGTATAAAACTTAATTTTTTTAATTTTCACTTTGTATTTTTCAAACTGACTAATAATTTTTTTTGTGGATTATAAATAAATGCAAAATTTCAAGTTTCATGACACACTTTTTATATAACCAGAACAACAGCAGCATTTTTATTTATTCAACAGCGTCTGATATTCAGGTCCACAACCTCACACACAAAATGAGATCAAAATGGCAAAGGTTACATTATGGAGAGCAAAAAAAGTCTTCTAATATTACAGAATTGCATGATGTAAATACTATAAAAGAAGCATCAAACAACACAAGACAGCTACATAATGTGACAATGCTTTACACATCAATAGGTGTTCAATCTGTTGTTCCAGGGAAACTGAAAGTCTCAATACTATAATAATGATCATGAAAAGATTTATCTGGAAGCTAGTTTATAATGAGCAGAGTACAAATATTGTTGGAATTGTCATAATTGCTGTTTTTTGATTTGAAACATAAATGAATAGCAGAGAAGAAGCAGGTAATCAAAGAACATGGTGGTTCACGTTATTCACATCACTTCTTCTGCCACACAGGGATAGACGTCTGTCTGGGAACAATGTCCGTGGAGCATACTCCATAAACATTTTGGCTTCCTGTTGTCCTACATTCACTAGTTGTCTTTAGGCAGCCAAAACAGAAGATTGTCTTACATTGGGGACATGTAATGTTTTTGCATCCTTTCCCAGTGTGCTGTAGTAGTGAGCCACATGTGGGACAGGCACGGACCGATGGACACCCTTTGATTCCCTTTACAGTGTTAATTTGGACATCTGGACATTCTCTCAGCGTCTTCAGGGCAGAATTGTGGCAGTCGTCGTTTTCGCAGCGGTCGACTCGAGGCTGTTGACCTTTCCACTCCCTCAGACACTGCCAGCAGAACCCAAAGCTGCGTCCGGTCTTTGCTGTGCACACTTGGCAGCAGACAAAGAGGTTTGAGCTGCTCCCTCTGGTCACAGGAGTCATGCAGCCTGGACACTGGCAGGTGTGAGTTTGGAAGGTGAGAGGGAACAGAGGGATTTGAGTCAGACTAACGCATGTGTGCAGTTATAATTATATAATTAATTAGATACTTACAAACTTTGCTTTAGAATCTCTGGCGGCAACATTCAGGGCCAGGGTCGTCTCAAAGTTCTTCCTTTCACCAGGGGTCAGCACGGCCATTTTGCAAACCTCCTTATAAGGCCACTCAGCATCACAGCCAGACTGACCGCACACAAACCTGGTTTTTCCCTTTATTTACATAATCACAGAAATAATCAGGATTAAAGGTAAAAAAAGAAAAAGTCACTTCCATGTTTAACAATCTGATAGTAGGTTCCTCATTTCCTTTTAACCAGTTATCAATATTCTATTAAAAATGCTATGTGAACCCAGGAAATACAATGATGTATCAAGATGCTCTTTAAGTCTAAATTTCACAGTTGATAATTTGTGTTTGGAAAGTTAGCCTTGAAAATTTACAGTGAATCTGTCAAAGGTAAATAAACTAAAAGCAGCAGAAACAACAAACATCCATTTAGTTTAGTTCAATTAAAGAGTAAGAGGCTCACAATAAAATATTTTACATTTAAAAGGAAAAATGCATTTTATTGAAATTACAGACATAGTCCCGAATGTATTGTGCCAGAATTAAGAGATTTGTGCAGGTTTTGTTTTGATGAGTCTCTGTTTCTGTATCTAGAGAACAAAATGTTTTGAAACAGACAATAGATACATTTTCTTCAATAAGATTTTCATATTTGCGGAAAATCTGATTTTAAATTAATTTAATAACCAGAAAACTAAATCTAAAAAAACAGTACTGTCAGCACGCAGTACATGTGGAAAATAAACACCAAGAAACACGAAACGATCACCTCATTACTTGTCATCAGAATCAAATAAGATAGTTTCACGAGTTTATTTCTTTTTTTTAATTTTCGGTTTTGAATACAATTATATTTGAATCCTATCCCACCTGTTTGAGCAATTGTTGGCACCACCTTGTGAGAGACATCGGGGTCACCACATGTCCGCAGGACATCCGGGCTCTTGGGGAATCAAAACCTTCACACCCAACTGCAGAAACACATAAGACCCTCAGGTACATTTAACAACAAACTATGTATGCTTTAAATAAGACTGTAAATACAGCAAAATCTAAGACGTGTTTAAATAAAGCGCTGATGAACTGAAACGAGCCACTCACAGTCAAACTGATCCTCTTCTTCCACAAATTGGATTGTAGAGTCACTCAGGTTGTAGCGCTTAGTTTTATCGTCCATCATGGAAGATTTATTTACTTCTGCTGCGATGTAGAAAACATTCAACTTTATATTCTACTAAGTCTGATAGAAGGAAACTCTTTCGATTCCGACTCTGGTTATTCTTTACGAGTCATGTGACTTTCGCTTTGAAGCTGATCGCTGAAGATACACGCCTACATGAGAAGAGCAGGTGGATGGATGGCGGTGAAAAGTCAAGATCACATAAAGGAAAAATATTAGGTTACAGTTTTTATTGATCGTGCCATAGCTTCATAAAAATTAACTGGTATGAATAATTTACAGTTTATTAAGACGAATGAATAATCTGACACGGCTCGTAATATTTGGTTTTTTATTTATTTTTGAGCATCAAACATATATGCAGACAAACTAAAGCAAGCGCAAAAGTATTCAAATCAAGCAATTTACAGTTTACATATCTCACCACTTTTTACGCAGTATTTATGTTTTCAAGGAAACTGAATCGATTAAAGGTTTACCTACAATAAACACCTGTGAAAGAAAATCACAAAACAAAACCTTAAATATGATTAAGTCATTTATTTAAAACAATTTTTAAGCAAGAAAACAATTATTCAGTGGGACAGCGAAAACCAAGAACAATAATCAATATTGACAAATAATTATAAATAAATAGAACCATGCTGTGGGAATGCTGAGATCATATTTTTAAGCATGAGGTTTTTTTAGTTCTTTCCAATGGCTTTGGCGTGAAATCCATCAACTATACATAAAAATGACTGGGCGATTTAATTTTTCATTTTTTACGTCGTTCACAATTATTAAAAGCTTCGAGATCATATTTCATTATTATATTATAATGATGCACAATATATATTTTCAGCAAACAGTGGACATTTATGTAGTAAAGGCAGGAGTCCAGTTTTGAGTTGAGTGGATCAGAGTGGATCAGAGTCGTGGACGATCAGCTCCACTCCTCCGTCACAACGAATCACAGCGTGGATCTCTGACTTGTGCTTTATCCCGCATTCAGCCAATGTTTGGGTCTCTTGCAGAGTTTTGCCTTTGTAGATCAGAGCCATCATCATTGCTGCAACTGCTGAAAATTTAAAATGAAATAAATCATCTTAAAGACTGATTTTTGCGCAAAACAAAACCGAAAGACACCTAAAGACTGTATGTTCAAAACAAACAAGAGAAGATTTTGTTTCTTAAGAAAATGCCCCATGAAACCTAAAATAAATAAAATCCTTTATACAGGATGTAATTATATCTCAAGTTATTTACACAGTCCTCGTGATCCCATAAGACAAATTGCACACAATATCTTACATGGTTTAAAACGGTTTAGCATCTAAAGTCTCACATAAGTGATAATTGTGGTTTTTAAAACTGAATCGGCTTTTTAAACTACATTTCATCGTTTCATCTGTTCTATGCCTCAATGCATTTGAAATGAGAATTTCTCAGCAGCTGTATTTACCTATGTCACGACGTAGCTGCTGGATTATGCCCATCAGAAACTGCACACGAATGTCCTTAAGCTCCTCTTCTTGTTTACACACCTCGATCGGTTTTTTAAGGTTCTGCTCAAAACAGACGATGACCTGGCAAACCATGGCTTCTTCTTCTGATGACTTTAATCTCTGCTCCGGGATTAAAGCTGTGATGTGAAGTGACTGAGTCCGGGGGAGGACTTTATATATGATGAAAGAGAAAAGGCATGACTTAAAAAAGGTGGATCTGAGCAGGGTTTGATAAAAAATTTTATGGTAATTAATAAGACTTTGGTTGGGTGGCTAAGCTTATATTTTCTTATGATTATGTAATCAATGATCACAAAATGTTACTTGCTATGAATTTGAACTATGTCTTCCTTTGACCCGTTTATTATTATTATTATTATTATTATTATTATTATTATTATTATTATTAATAATAATTTATTTATTTATTGGAAATATACAAATTATACCCATTTTCCAACTTATTACAAGATAACATACATATCATAATGTAAAATAAAACCCTAAATAAATAGACAAGGTACAGAAAGTTATGTCAACGGTCACATATGTAATTGAATAAATCTGGACCTAATTTTACACAATATAAATAGTATTTATCACATAAAAGTATGAAAGCATCATCAGTCAGTGTGTTTTGATATACTGGAATATGTTGCCAAAAACGTAGGAACAAATGTGAAGTTAATTCTTTAAAATGTTATTTAATTCAGAATTGGTGTTGTGTGAGAAAAGCAGCAGCTGACGAGAAGAAAAGATTGTTCCAGATAATCCTGTCAACATTTCAGGAAATAAGAGCTGGAATAATTAAAACAAAACTAATTTAATCTTTCCTCATAAATTCATAAATAGGGTTTCCCCCAATGTTTCCCAGCTTAAATAGATATATTGTTAAGGTCTTTGTCACTTGGTAAAGTACCTGAAAGAACTTCCAGGTACTTTCCAGATTCACCAAAGCCCAACCCGTCAGAGTGCCAGTCTGGTTTATTATAAACCTGATAAAATGATCTGTGATGTAACTTTCATTTTCACTCTGCAACCTTTCCAATGTGCATTAAGATACAAGATCAACCTTTTGGAAGGAGCCTCCAAGTCATCAAACATGATCAGTAATGGTTTAGTCCACGTAAATAATTCTGTACTTTTCTGTTTATTAAATCAGTTTGATGAAGGCAGATTAATGAATATTCTTCACCTGTCAGCACAAACAGAGTAACTCTAAAACAATAAACAGTTTTAGTTATACAGAGCCTGTGAATCATTTCTAAACACTAATTTCACATGTGAATGATGTTGAGGCCAAAAACATCTCGTCTCTTCTTGGAATTACAGTGTTTATAGTAATTCAGCATTGTGAGTCACAGCGCCACCCAGTGGAATAACAGTGTTTAGCACTTAAACATCACCCATGGAGGACAAACATTTTATGGTGTTGTGTGAAAAACACTCAAATACAGAATAACTTGGATTAAAGCTAAGAAGAGATGCTGAGTTCAGGTAATCCAGAAGAAACATTAAAAATAAATAAAAACAAAAGAAACATAAACTAAGACAGACTTTGTACAATTGTCTTCAAGAACATATATTAAGAATATAAAGAGCATCTTACTACAAATATGACAGAGATTAAATGATTGAACTGTGTCTTAGAGAGAAGCATTTAACTTATTGGGGACGGATATAATTGGTGAATTTTACAAAGTTAATTTCTTCCTGGTGGAAAATAATTTTTTTTACTTAGTGAATTTATAAAGAAAACTTTTGGCCTCCTTCCTTAATTGGCATAAAGTATGTGGCTAAGAAAGATGGTGTTTCATCTGCCAAATTTTACAGTTTTACATTTCTGTGTATTTTAATTTACTTTAAAACAACAAAAATTCTCTTAATTTTCAGTTTCAAAAATAACAGATTAAAATTTTCCAAAACATGTTAACACAATGATTTTAGAGAAACAAATTTCACATTAAGTAGATTAAAAAAAAAGAATCTCCATTTAAGATGGAGACCCTACTTTGAGACAGAGTCAAACACTTTTAGTAAAAAATTATGTTTTATTAGTTAATTGGAGGCCAGAGAAGAAATTATTGTTAATATAAAATGTAACATGAGAATAAAAATATTGCAAAATAGAAAAAAGAAGTTTCACAGTTAATGAACATCAACAAAAATAACTGCAACATGTTTTTAAAGGTCTTGTTGGCTCTAGTGGCCTTTATTTGACAGTGAATTGACAGCAAAATGGGTAATAAGAAAAGGGGAAGACCTGTGGCAAAGGTCACCAGAACAGGAATCAAACCTGCGGCAGCCGCGTCAAGGACCAAGGCCTCCATATGTGGGTTGCTCTTAACCCTTGTGCCACCACAGCACCCTGCACTGCATCAATTTCATCCAGGTTTCAGCAAGAACAGATCAACAGGAAGCATCTGTTGCTGCAGTTTTACTTCCTGTGCCACACAGGTATGGCTGTCTGTCTGGGAGCCACACCATCACTGCAGGGGATGAAGTAGGAGCTGGTCTCCAGACACTCAGGAGTCAGCTTCAGACACACGAAGCAAAACTCCACCTGGCAGCGAGGACAGGTGATGTTCTTGCAGCCCGTCTTGTCGTGCTCCACTCTCTGTCCACAGGTGGGACAGGCCCTGATGGAGGGACAGCCCTCGACCCCCTGCACCTCGGGGAAGGATGTGGCCTCGCAGGTCCTGAGCAGCTCCAGGTCATGGTTCTTGCAGTCATCATTGTCACAGCAATCAGAGCGTGGAGCCGGACCTTTCCACGGCTTCAAACACTGCCAGCAGAACTGGACTTGTTTCTTCTGGTCTGCAGTGCAAATTAAGCACTGAACGCAGAGGTTAGTCAGGTTCTTTCTCTCAACGTAGCTCTTACACCCAGGGCACTGTAAGAGGAAAACATAATGATTTAAGTAGAACAGTTAAAGTCAAGACTGACCTGAAGTTAGAGACACTTACTTCTCTAAACTCCTGGTACTCTGCAGCAGCCAGACGAGCGATGGTCTCCTCAAAGTATTCCATCTCTTCAACGCTCAGGTCCGCCAGGCGACGCACCTCTCGATACGGCCACACACAGCACCACAAATCTCCTGGGTGTCATCGTCTATAGCAGGACACCTGAACTTGTACTGACCCTAAGATGGTCAGACAACATGTAACCATAAAGAAAAGCAATAGTTACTACCCATCAATCTGGAAGAGTTAAACCAGTTCAAACTGTTTGAGGTCTAAAGTGAGGAAGATTATTCACACATCAAAACACTTCTAGGGTCATGAGCCTTATTAGAGAGGGTGAAACAGAAAGGCTCTCTGGTGTGCCGTACTTATGTCATCTCAGATTAGGTCAAACTAGTTCAACTGGATCCAGTCCCCAACTGGAGTCAAAATGGACAACTAACCTTTCTATAGCCTCTCTGAACTCTCTGGTCATGAACAGAACCTGCAGAATGCTGTTCGGGTAACATGTTGCTCCTTGGTTTCTCAACCCATCCATCCATTTTCTATACTCCCTTGTCCCTCAGTGGGGTCAGGAGGTGCTGGTGCCTATTCCTAGCAAACGTTCCGGGCGTAGAGGCAGAGTACACCCTGGACAGGTCGCCAGTCTGTCGCAGGGCAACACAGAGACAGACAAGACAAACAACCATGCACACACACACCTAGGGACAATTTGGAAAGGCCAATTAACCTGACAGTCATGTTTTTTAACTGTGGGAGGAAGCCAGAGTACCCGGAGAGAACCTGCATGCACAGGGAGAACATGCAAACTCCATTCAGAAAGACTGGGGCCGGGAATCGAACCCAGAACCTTCTTGCTGTAAGGCAACAGCTCTAACAGCTGCACCACTGTGCAGCATTGGTACTTACCCATGGTATTTAATATCCGTTTGTTACAGAACATCCTACAATATTAACAGAAGAAGATCTATTACATAATTACATAATTATCAGGAAACTCAGGATTTATCCATTAGCTTGGTTCATAGTGAATCACTAACGACAGATACGGCTCTTCTTCACAGCGCCGTCGTAGGAACGATTTCTGCTGCTGAGCCACCGCTGAAGTAAAAAGACAGTAAAAGGCACTCCCATGACCCAAGAGACATGGAGTCAGAAACAGCTTTCTCTTTCACTTAGCAACGAGAACATTTCATTCAGAAAACTAAAACCAAAAGAACAAGATGCAAATGTTTTGTTTATTTCCCATAACAGAAAGAAAGGGCAATATGTAAGCCCAGGGGAATTCATGTATCTCTGAAGAAAACAATGCTGGTTTCAGGTTTTCAACAAACAAAATGAAACAAAAACTGAGTGAGGAGCTGGAAAGTACCTGAAAATACCTGGCTTATGTTTAGTTTCTGTTATTTTCCTACTGAAGAGTCGACCAATAACGTGGAAGCAGCTCTGTGTGAAACAGTCACCTGGGTGCATTTCAGGTGAACTGATAAAGTTCGATGTCAGAATGAGGAAGAGTTATTTTAAATGATGTTGGGGCTTCTTGATGCCAGACTGGAAATAATATTTTAGAAACTACTGAGGTTTTCTCACACTTCCCTCTCTGTTAGAGAGAATGAGTTCAAGTAAGAGAACAGCTGTTATGTGGTTTTATATTTAAGAAAGAAGCAGTAGCTCACGTCAAATTTCACAGAACATCGTCTCAGAAAGCACTGGATGTTGAAGCAGATGGGCTCCAGCAGCAGAAAACCACCTGGAGGTTTTGCTACAATCAGGAACTTTTGACCACAGTTTACAGCTGATTCTCCAAAATTAAACATTGACAGATGTGAAGAATGTTACCTGTTTCCTCAAGTTTCTACTTTTGCTCAGACCTTCACGTCAGAAGATTCAGCTGCAGCTCCGTCCTGGATTCAGATATGTGTGGCGGCTCCTGACACACTGACTCCAACCGTCTGGTGGTTCTATCCCAGAAAAGATGCCTTGTTGTGCATCTTTTTCTAACACACTTTTTCTGCTCACTAAACTTTCCTTTAAATGCTTGAACAGCATTCTGTGAACAGCCAGACTCTTTAGTAAAGACCTTTTGTGACCAACCATCCTTATGGAGGCTCTGAATGATTGTTGACAATACTGTAGAATTGTCAACTCAGCAGTCTTCCCTAAAGCGGTGAAGGCCATAATATTAATATATCTCTATTAAAAACATCTTTCATTATTTTGTGTAACTTAAAACATTTTAGAGAAACTTTTAATGTCAAAGTCTTTAATATTACTCAAAGAAGAGGATTGAATTGTTTTATGCTGTAGGAAATGAAACTATATAATTACCTATATTTCACTTTTGAAACTAAGTTACAGAAATGAGTTAATTTGTCCCTAATAATATAATAAGATGCATATATGTTCTACTTTGAGATCATATGTGAGTGACTGAACAAAACCTGAGAAAAGAAAAAGTAAAGAAATTTAAATTCCCTTTGAAAACTTAAAAGATATGCTTAGCACATAAAGCACATGTAATATATATAATTTACACAATAAATTAAATAACATTTATTTTTCAAACAGTCATTGCTTACTTTATCTGGATTATAAATTAAAATGAATTCCAAATTTTATGGGTCACTCTTTATTTAACCAGAACAACAACAGTAACATTTTATTTGATTAAAAATCACTGATTGCACTACTTCACATATGAAATTAAATGAAAATAACATCACAGTTATATCATAAAATAAAGCAAACAATGTCTGAAGGCTACTTTCCAATAAAGTAGATCAGAAAAATTGCTGGAATTGCAGGAAATGTTGGATTTTTAAGATAATACATGAGTAAGAAGCAGGAGAATAAAAACAGTGGTAGTTTATGTAATTCACATCAATTTCTCTCCCACACAGGAATAGACGTCTGTCTGGGGGCAATACCACCGAGGCAAATATCAAAGTCATCTGTTATACATTCATCAGCATGCATTAGGCAGCCAAAACAAAATGTCATCTGACATCGGGGACATGAAATCTCTTTGCATCCTATCCCACTGTGCTGCAGCAGTGAGCCGCAGGTGGGGCAGGCACGGACCGACGGACAGCTTCCCGTTAGCTCAATTTGGACTTCTGGACACTCTCTCAGCGTCTTCAGGGCAGAATTGTGGCAGTCGTCGTTTTCGCAGCGGTCGACTCGAGGCTGTTGACCTTTCCACTCCCTCAGACACTGCCAGCAGAACCCAAAGCTGCGTCCGGTCTTTGCTGTGCACACTTGGCAGCAGACAAAGAGGTTTGAGCTGCTCTCTCTGGTCACAGGAGTCATGCAGCCTGGACACTGGCAGGTGTGAGTTTGGGAGGTGAGAGGGAACAGAGGGATTTGAGTCAGACTAAAGCAAGTGTGCAGTTATCACTATATCATAAATTAGATACTTACAAACTTTGTGTTAGGATCTCTGGCGGCAACATTCAGGGCCAGGGTCGTCTCAAAGTTCTTCCTTTCTCCAGGGGTCAGCACGGCCATTTTGCAAACCTCCTCATAAGGCCACTCAGCATCACAGTCAGACTGACCGCACACAAACCTGGTTTCTCCCTTTATTCAGATAATCACAGGAATAAACAGGATTAAAGGTAAAAAAAAAACACTTTAGTTCAACAATCTGGGAGATTCTTAATATTCTGCCAATATTAGACCATGAAAATGTTAAAATGTATCATGTCAAAAGTTAAAATACAGTGATAATTTATGGCATTGTGATTTAAATTTCACAGCTGAGAACTTGTTTTTGGAAAATTAGCTTTCATTTTTTAACAGTGAATCTCTTGTAGATAAATAAGCTAAACAAGAGATTTTGACTGATTTACAGTAATATATTTCAAATTTCACGTTCATAACAAAGTCAAAAATTATGACTTTCATTAGAATTAGAGGCACATTCCTAAATATACGTCAGAGTGTTATAATTAAAAAATTTGCGCAGGTTTTGCTTCTGGTGCTTCTCTGTTTCTGTACATTGGAAGTGGGGAAACTCAAATAAATATACAAAATACAAAAAAAATGAAAGAGAGGATAGATATTTTCTTCAAAAAGATTTTAATATTAGCGGAAAATTCGATTTAAAAAGCATTTAGTGACCAAAAAACTAGATCAAAAAAGCAGTATTGTCAGCATTATTCTGTTCTGGAAAATACATGTGGAAAATAAACATCACCAGGAAACATGAAACCGATCACCTCATTACTTTTCATCTGAATCAGAATAATATAATTCCACGAAACTTGCTTACAATTGTCATTTTTTTTCTACTTTCGGTTTTGAATGTGAGGTTACTGTCATATCCCACCTGATTAAGCAATTCCTGGCACCACTTTGTGAGAGACATGGGGGTCACCACATGTCCACAGGACATCCGGGCTCTTGGGGAATCAAAACCTTCACACAGAACTGCAGAAACATCCAGTGAGATCCTCCAACATATTTAAAAACAAACTATGCATGCTTTAAATAAGATTACAAATACAGTAAAAACTAATACAGACAGAAGCAACAGTATTTGCAGCGCCGATGAACTGAAACGAGCCACTCACAGTCAAACTCATCCTCTTCTTCCACAAATCTGATTGTAGAGTCGCTCAGGTTGTAGCGCTTAGTTTTATCGTCCATCATGGAAGATTTATTTACTTCTGCTGCGATGTAGAAAACAGTCAACTTTATATTGTATTAGGTCTAACAGAAGGAAACTCTTTCGATTTCGACTACCAGTCATGTGACTTTCGCTTTGCAGCTGATCGCCGAAGATACACGCCTACATGCGAAGAGCAGGTGGATGGATGGATGGATGGATGGATGGATGGATGGATGGATGGATGGATGGATGGATGGATGGATGGATGGATGGATGGATGGATGATATTTAATGAACGAAGGTGAAAAGTCAAGATCACATGAAGGAAAAATATTAGGTTACAGTTTTTATTGATCGTGCCTTAGCTGCATAAAAATTAACTGGTATGAATAATTTACAGTTTATTAAGAGTGAAAATTTGACACAGTTCGTAATATTTGGTTCTTCATTTATTTTTGAGCATCAAACATAAGCAGACAAACTAAAGCAAGCGCAAAAGTATTCAAATTATGCAATTTACAGTTTACATATCTCACCACTTTTTACGCAGTATTTATGTTTTCAAGGAAACTGAATCGATTAAAGGTTTACCTACAATAAACACGTGTGAAAGAAAATCACAAAACCTCAGCAGTTAATAACCTAAGGGAAAAAGAGATTAATATTCGATCAAATATGATTAAGTAATTTATTTAAAACATGTTTTTTTAAACAAGAGAACAATTATTCAGTGGGACAGCGAAAAACATGTGCTTACATAACCAAGAACAATAATCAATATTGACAAATAGTTATAAATAAATAAAAACATGCTGCGGGAACATGCTGAGATCATATTTTCATGTATGAGATTTGTGATGATTTTTTCTAATGGCTTTGGGGGAAAAACCAACAACGCATGAGAATGACTGGGCGATTTCATTTTTGTTTTCACTTTGCATGTAGATCTTTTTTTGTACATCTTTCACAAATACATATGATGCATTATCTTTCCAACAAACAGCATCATTATTTTCCTCCTGTTTGTTGACTCTATTCAACTCCACTCCAGTTTTGAGTTGAGTAGATCAGAGTGGAGCAGGGTCGTGGATGATCAGATCCAGTCCTCCGTCACAGCGCATCACCGCGTGGACCTCAGACCTGTGCTTGATCCCGCATTCAGCCAACGTTTGGGTCTCTTGTAGGGTTTTGCCTTTGTAGATCAGAGCTATCGCAGATGTAAAAGCTGTAGCTGCTGTAACAGCTGTAACTGCTGTAACAGCTGTAATTGCTGTAGCTGCTGTAACTGCTGTAACAGCTGAAAATGTAAAATGAAATAAATTATCTTAAAAGACTGAGCTTTGCGCAAAACAAAACCGAAAGACACAGAAAGACTATATGTCCAAAAGAAACAAGAGAGGATTTTTTTCTTGAGAAAATGCTCCATGAAACCTTAAATAAATCAAATCGTTCATATATGACGTAATCACGGCTAAAGTTACTTATACAGCCTATTTGGTCTTTTCAGAAAAACTGCACTCCCCTAATATAAACAGTTTAAAATAGTTTAGAACAAATAGCTGCGCATCGAGTGTCTCATAAATGACAATTGTGGATTTTAAAAACTGTAAATCGGCTTTTAAGCTAAATCTCATCGTTTCATCTGCTCTATGTCTCAATAAATTTGAAATGGGAATTTCTCAGCAGGTGTATTTACCTATGTCACGGCGTAGCTCCAGTATTTTGTCGATCAGAAACTTCACAGCAATGAGCTTAAGCTCCTCTTCTTGTTTACACACCTCGATCGGTTTTTTAAGGTTCTGTTCAAAACAGACGATGACCTGGCAAGCCATGGCTTGTTCTTCTGATGACTTTAATCTCTGCTCCGGGATTAAAACTGTGATGTGAAGAGACTGAGTCGGAGTGAGGACTTTATATGTGATGACAGAGAAACCTATTTGCTTTCATTTGTGTTAAAGGCGTGGCTTAAAAATGCAAAACAAAAAAAAAAAAACAGTGGATGAATCTCAGCAGAGTCTGATAAAATAAAAAATTATATGATAATTTATAATTCTTTGGTTGGTGGATAAGCTTATATTTTCTGATGATGATGTAATCAATGATTTCAAAATGTTGCATGTTATGGATATGAACTATGCCTACCTTTGAAACATTTATCATTATTATTATTGTTGTTGTTGTTAATTTATGTATTTATTTGGAATTTGCAAATAATACCCATCTTCCAACTAATTGCATGATAACACACATCTCATAATATCAAATAAAACCCTAAATAAATAGACAAGGTACAGAAAGTCATGTCAAGAGTCACATATGTAATTAAATTATTCCGGACCTAAATTTATACAAGGATGTAAATAATATTTATCAATTAAAAGCATGAAAGTATAATGTGTCATTGTATGTTGATATACTGGAATGTGTTGCCAAAAACGTAGGACTAGACAACATTTCTTTCTATGAGTGATGACATAATATAAAATATTAAGTTAATTCTTTAAAACTTTATTTAATTTAGGCCTAGGAGTTTGGGAGAAAGGCAGCATCTGACGAGAAGATAAGATTCCTCCACATAATCCTATCAACATTTCAGGAAATAAGAGCCAGAAAAATTAAAATTGAATGAATTTCACCTTTTCTCATAAATAGGGTTTCCCCTATTGTTCCCCTGTTTATATAGATAAATTGATAAGGTCATTGTCAAGATCACCTGGTGGCGGTAAAGTACCTGAAAGAACTTCCAGGTAGTTTCCAGATTCACCAAAGCCCAACCCGTCAGAGTGCCAGTCTGGTTTATTATAAACCTGATAAAATGATCTGTAATGTAACTTTTGTTTTTGTAACATTTCCAAGGTGCATTAAGATACAAAATCAACCTTTTGGAAGGAGAAGCCTCCAAGGCATCAAACATGATCATTAATGGTTTAGTCCAAGAAAATAATTCTGTACTTTTCTGTTTATTAAATCAGTTTGATGAATATTCCTCATCTGTCAGCACAAACAAACAGAGAAACTTTAAAACAATAAACAGTTTTAGTTATACAGAGCCTGTGAACCATTTCTAAACACTAATTTCACATGTGAATGATGTTGAGGCCAAAGACATCTCGTCTCTTCATGGAATAACTGTGTTTATAGTAATTCAGCTACAGCTCTAAAAACTGCGCCACTGTGCAGCCCTGGTTTCTCAACCCATGGTACTTAATGTCTGTTGGCAGAACATGCTACAATATTAACAGAAGAAGATCAATTACATAATTATTGGGAACTCAGGATTTATCCATTACCTCGGTTCATAGTGAATCACTAACGACAGATACGGCTCTTCTTCACAGCGCCATCATAGGAACGATTTCTGCTGCTGAGCCACCGCTGAAGTAAAAAGACAGTAAAAGACACTCCCATGACCGAAGAGACATGGAGTCAGAAACAGCTTTCTCTTTCACTTTGCAACTAGAACATTTCATTCAGCAAACTAAAACCACTGATAAAGTCCTGAACGCTCACAAGTTAGAATTTAGTTAATATAAATTCTCTTAAATCTGTACTGACAGCTGCAAGGTGTCCTTGCTTGGCTTGGTGTCCCATAACAGAAAGAAAGATCAAAATGTAAGCTTAGGGGAATTCAGGAGTCACTAAAGAAAATGATGGCGTCACTTTTTCGACAAACAAACAAAATGAAACAAAAACTGAGTGAGAAGCTGGAAAGTACCTGAAGATTATTGACTCATGACATTTAGTTCCTGTTATTTTCCTACTGAAGAGTCGACCAATAACGTGGAAGCAGCTCTGTGTGAATCAGTCACCAGGGTGCATTTCAGGTGAACTGATAAAGTTCAACGTCAGAATGAGGAAGAGTTATTTTGAGTGATCTTGGGCTTCTTGATTCCAGACTGACTGGAAAGAATATTTTAGAAACTACTGAGGTTTTCACGCACTTCCCTCTCTGTTAGAGAGAATGAGTTCAGTCTGTTTAGAGAGAATGACTTCAAGTAAGAGAACAGCAGTTGTGTGGTTTTATATTTAAGAAAGAAACAGTAGCTCACGTCAAATTTCACAGAACATCATCTCAGACTGCACTGGATGTTGAAGCAGATGGGCCACAGCAGCAGAAAACCACCTGGAGGTTTTGCTACAATCAGGAACTTTTGACCACAGTTTACAGCTGATTCTCCAAAATTAAACATTGACAGATGTGAAGAATGTTACCTGTTTCCTCAAGTTTCTACTTCTGCTCAGACCTTCACGTCAGAAGAGTCAGAATTTTAAATAAATAAAATTAAAAGCATTCAGACATCCTGTCTTCTTCAGTGGTTCAAATTTAATGTTGGGTGATGATTATGTTTCCTTTCACATCATTAGCTGTTGCCAGCAGAATGAAGAAAAGCAGGTTTAGGGGAGACTGTGGAGTTAGTGGTTATTAATCTGATCAGTTTAATTAATCTGTGTGATGTAAATAAAATATATTCTCACTCCACCTTGTGAAAATCTTTTTCACTGCTCTGTGTCTGTTTCTGGGACGTTTTTGTCTGGTTTGGTGTAAGTTGTAACAAACGTCTCAAGGACATTTAATTTGGAAACATTGATTGTCACAATTTATCAAACTGATTACCAAGTTTTTTATAGCGTCATTCTGGTCTTTAATATTGTTGGATCTGGTGACGTCTTTTCTTGTCTACCATAAATTGTCTATCAGATTTAGGTCAGGTCAGTTATCTAACCACTCCAGAACTGTGATACTGTGGTAATTAAAACCAGCAGGTTTTATTTTTATTGGGGTGCAGGTGCTCCATCCTGCTGAGAAATGAAATAATCAGCATCTCCATAAAGTTTATCACCAGAGAGAGAAAGATCTAAAATTTCCTGGTAGAAGACTGAACTTGATAAAACACAGAAGACAAATACCAGCAGGTCTCCATCACCGACTGTGGAAACGTCACAATCCACGTCAACAAACTTGATGACTTCCTCACTCTGGTAACTTGGTTTCCAAATGAAGTGCAAAATTTGCTTCATGTGAGATTACGACTTTAAGCCACTGAATAATATTCCGGTCGTCTTTACCCTTCGCCCATGTCAGACATGTCTGAAGTTTTCTTTGGTACATCTTGTGAATCTGTTGTTATCCCTGCTGCTTGTGTGTTTTTTTATCTATGTGTCCACTAAACCTCTCATCAAGATACTTGAACACAGCAGTCTGTGAACAGCCAGCCTCTTTTGTAAAAACCTTTTGTGGCAGCCTTCACTGACAGCCTACTGAAGGCTGCCATTACTCAGAATCTTTCTCCATTGCAGTGTACCATAACATGGCTATACCATACAGTTCTCTGTTAAAATATATTTCTCTAGTCTCATGTAAACTTTTCAACTTGGTGATTTTTAAATCTTCAAAATCACCAAAAAAAATAAAGGTTTCTGCATGTAATAAAACTTTGTAGAGAATTTTAGATTTAGGACTAATTTACTGAAATAATTTATGTGGTAATAAACTTAGATGCATGTGTGCTCTGCTTTGATATCATATGGCAATCAGAGAGTGAAACCTGAGGACGAGGAAGCCGAGAGGAGAAACATTTATTATTCAAACTGAATGATTGTAAATGACTTGGATTAAGTTTCACTCTTTATTTAGCCAAAACAATACAACACTTTTATTTGTCCAACAATTCCTGATTTTGAGTTTGCACTATATGCAAAAATGCAGTCAAGATGATTAAGATTGCCTAATGAAGAATAAACTTAAGAGTCACACAATATGATAGGATTACTTGATGCAAATACAGCACAAAAAGCTCAATTTTCTTGCGGACATCCTTTAATGGGTTCTTCATTTGTTGTAGCTTCATGATAATAAATTTCCCAACATGACAATATTTATTTGGCAACTACTTTGTAGTAAGCATGTACAAAGATTGTTCAAATTGTTGCAAATGTTGGATTTTAAAGATGATACAGGAATAGCAAGAACAAGCAGGTAAATAACAAACAGTGGTAGTTTATGAATCACATCATTTCCTCTGCCACACAGGAATAGATGTCTGCCGAGGAGCAATGCCAGTAACACTACAGCTACAGCCAGCACTCTTTAGGCAGCCCAAACAAAACGACATCTTACATCGGGGACATCTAATGTTTTTGCATCCTTTCCCAGTGTGCTGCAGCAGTGAGCCGCAGGTGGGGCAGGCACGGACAGACGGACATCCTTTGAGTCCTTCCGTTAGCTCAATTTGGACTTCTGGACATTCTCTCAGCGTCTTCAGGGCAGAATTGTGGCAGTCGTCGTTTTCGCAGCGGTCGAGTCGAGGCTGTTGACCTTTCCACTCCCTCAGACACTGCCAGCAGAACCCAAAGCTACGTCCGGTCTTTGCTGTGCACACTTGGCAGCAGACAAAGAGGTTTGAGCTGCTCCCTCTGGTCACAGGAGTCATGCAGCCTGGACACTGGCAGGTGTGAGTTTGGGAGGTGAGAGGGAACAGAGGGATTTGAGTCAGACTAAAGCATGTGTGCAGTTATCACTATATCATAAATTAGATACTTACAAACTTTGCTTTAGAATCTCTGGCGGCAACATTCAGGGCCAGGGTCGTCTCAAAGTTTTTCCTTTCTCCAGGGGTCAGCACGGCCATTTTGCAAACCTCCTCATAAGGCCACTCAGCATCACAATCAGACTGACCGCACACAAACCTGGTTTCTCCCTTTATTCAGATAATCACAGGAATAAACAGGATTAAAGGTTAAAAAAAGTCACTTCCATGTTTAACAATCTGATAGTAGGTTCCTCATTTCCTTTTAACCAGTTATCAATATTCTATTAAAAATGCTATGTGAACCCAGGAAATACAGTGATGTATCAAGATGCTCTTTAACTCTAAATTTCACAGTTGATAATTTGTTTGGAAAGTTAGCCTTGAAAATTTACAGTGAATCTGTCAAAGGTAAATAAACTAAAAGCAGCAGAAACAACAAACATCCATTTAGGTTAGTTCAATTAAAAAGAGTAAAAAACGTACAATAATATATTTAATATTTAAAAGGAAAAATGCATTTTATTGAAATTACAGACATATTCTTGAGTGTATTGTGGCAGAATGAAAAGATTTGCGCAGGTTTCGTTTTTGATGAGTCTCTGTTTCTGTATCTAGAGAAAAATTGTTTTGAAACAGAGAATAGATACATTTTCTTCAATAAGATTTTCCTATTTGCGGAAAATTAGATTTTAGATTAATTTAATAACCAGAAAACTAGATTAAACAAAAAACAGTACTGTCAGCACGCAGTACATGTGGAAAATGAGCACCACCAGAAAACACGAACCGATCACCTCATTAGTTTTCATCTGAATCAGAATAAGATAGTTTCACGAGCTTACAATTGTCATTTTCCCCCCCCTATTTTCGGTTTTGAATAAGATTATATTTGAATCCTATCCCACCTGTTTGAGCAATTGTTGGCACCACCTTGTGAGAGACATCGGGGTCACCACATGTCCGCAGGACATCCGGGCTCTTGGGGAATCAAAACCTTCACACAGAACTGCAGAAACATCCAATGACAAGATTATAATTATAAATACAGTGAAAACTAAGACGTGTATAATTAAAGCGCTGATGAATTGAAACGAGCCACTCACAGTCAAACTGATCCTCTTCTTCCACAAATTGGATAGTAGAGTCGCTCAGGTTGTAGCGCTTAGTTTCATCGTCCGTAGAATGATCTGTGTTGAGGTGAGCTCTTAAAGACGTGAAGAAAAACGGATCGGGCGGGTACAGTAGATAACCGGGGTCTCCGGATTTCCGCTGCGTGCAGAAAACAGTCAATTTGATATTATATTAAGACTAACAGAAGGAAACAATTTCGACTCTGGTTATTTTTACGAGTCATGTGATTTTCGCTTTTAGAAATGCTTCATGAAGCCTAAAATAAATAAAATCCTTTATGCAGGATGTAATCACATCACTTACTTACACAATCCTCGTGATCACATCAGACAAATTGCACACCCCTAATATCTTAAACTGTTTAAAATGGTTTGGAACAAATGGCTGCGCATCTAAAGTCTTACATAAGTGATAATTGTGGATTTTAAAACTGAAAATCGGCTTCTTAAACTACATTTCATCATTTCATCTACTCCATGTCTCAATGCATTTGAAATGAGAATTTCTCAGCAGGTGTATTTTACCTGTGTCACGGCGTAGCTGCTGGAATTTGTTCCTCATAAACTGCATACGAATGCGCTTAAACTCCTCTTCTTGTTCACACACCTCGATCGGGTTTTCATGGTTCTGTTCAGAACAGACGATGACTTGGTGAGCCATGGCTTCTGTTGATGACTTTAAACTCTGTTTCTGGATTACAGCTATAAGTGACAGAGGAGCAGGGAATGACAGAAGAGCCTATTTGCTTTCATTTTTGTTAAAGGCATGGTTTAAAAATGGGGGGAGGGAGGAGTGGCTCTAAGCAGGGTTTGATAAAAAAAATTATATTGTAATTTATAATTCTTTGGTTGGGTGGATAAGCTTATATTTTCTGATGATGATGTAATCAATAATTACAAAATGTTCGATGTTATGAATATAAACTGTGCCCAATTGCCAAAAACATAGGAACAGACAACATTTTTTTCTATCAGAGATAATAATATAAAATATTAAGTTAATTCTTTAAAACGTTACTTAATTCAGGCTTGGAGTTTTGGGAGAAAGGCAGCAGCAAATGAGAAGAAAAGAAAAGATTGCTCCAGATAATGCTGTCAACATTTCAGGAAATAAGAGCTGGAATAATAACAACAAAACTCATTTCAACTTTCCTCATGAATAGAGTTTAGAGTAAGGTCATTGCCAAGATCACTTGGCGGTACCAGGTACTTTCTGAATTCACCAAGGCCCAGCCTCTCAGAGTGCCAGTCTGGGTTATTATCCATCCATCCATCCATTTTCCTGCACCATTTTTCCCTTACTGGGGTCGGGAGGGTTGCTGGTGCCTCTCCAGCTGTCATTTCGGGCGAGAGGCGGGGTCACCCTGGACACCCACGAGTGTCCAGGGTCCTGGACAGACTGGCGACCCTGGACAGGTCGCCAGTCTGTCGCAGGGCAACACAGAGACACACAGGACAAACAAACATGCACACACACACTCACACCTAGCCAATTAAACTGGGGGAGGAAGCCAGAGTACCCGGAGAGAACCCATGCATGCCCAGGGAGAACATGCAAACTCCATGCAGAAAGACCGGGGCCGGGAATCGAACCCAGAACCTTCTTGCTGCAAGGCAACAGCTCTACCAACTGCGCCGCTGGGCAGCCCATCTGGGTTATCATAAACCTGGTAAAAGGATCTGTGATGTAACGTTCACTTCCACTCTGCAACATTTCCAATGTGCATTAAGATTCAAGATCGACCTTTTAGAAGGAGGAGCCTCCAAGTTATCAGATATTATCAGTAATGGTTTAGTCCAAGTAAATAATCCTGTACTTTCTGTTTATTAAATCAGTTTGATGAATGCAGATTAATGCATATTATTCACCTGTCAGCACAAACAAACAGAGTAACTCTAAAACAATAAACAGTTTTAGTTATACAGAGCCTGTGAACCATTTCTAAACACTAATTTCACATGTGAATGATGTTGAGGCCAAAAACATCTCGTCTCTTCTTGAATTACAGTGTTTATAGTAATTCAGCATTGTGAGTTACAGCGCCACCCAGTGGACTAACAGTGTTTAGCACTTAAACATCACCCATGGAGGACAAACATTTTATGGTGTTGTGTGAAAACACTCAAATACAGAATAACTAGCTGAATATTGTATTAAAGCTAAGAAGAGATGCTGAGTTCAGGTAATCCAGAAGAAACATTAAAAATAAAACCTAAACTTAGAATATGAAAATAAAAACAAAAGAAACATGAACTAAGACAGACTTTGCACAATTGTCTTCAAGAACATATATTAAGAATATAAAGATATAAATATCCCCCTACAAATATGACAGAGATTAAATGATTGAACTGTGTCTTAGAGAGAAGTATTTAACTTATTGGGGACGGATATAATTGGTGAATTTTACAAAGTTAATTTTTTCCTGGTGGGAAATAATTTTTTTACTTAGGTGAATTTATAAAGAAAACTTTTGGCCTCCTTCTTATTTGGTATAAATAAAATATGCAGCTAAGAAGAATGTTATTTTATCTGCCACATTTGCATTTCTGTGTATTTGATATTGACTTTAAATTTTCCAGTTTCAAAATAAAATCATAATTTTCCAAAATATTTCAACACAATAGTTTTAGAGAAGAAAATTCCCCATTAAGTAGCTAAAAATTAATCTTTGTTTAAGATGGAAATCTTACTTTGAGTCAAACACTTTTAGCAAAAATTATGTTTTATTAGTTAATTGGAGGCCAGAGAAGAAATTATTGTTAATGTAAAATGTAACATGAGAATAAAAATGTTGCAGATATCATTTGATGCTTAATAGAATAAAGACATTTCACGGTTGATAAACATCAACAATAGGCGCTGCAAATTTTTGAGATAATTTCATCCAGGTTTCAGCAAGAAGAGCTCAACAGGAAGCATCTGTTGCTGCAGTTTTACTTCCTGTGCCACACAGGTATGGCTGTCTGTCTGGGAGCCACACCATCACTGCAGGGGATGAAGTAGGAGCTGGTATCCAGACACTCAGGAGTCAGCTTCAGACACACGAAGCAGAACTCCACCTGGCAGCGAGGACAGGTGATGTTCTTGCAGCCCGTCTTGTCGTGCTCCACTCTCTGTCCACAGGTGGGACAGGCCCTGATGGAGGGACAGCCCTCGACCCCTGCACCTCGGGAAGGATGTGGCCTCGCAGGTCCTGAGCAGCTCCAGGTCATGGTTCTTGCAGTCATTATTGTCACAGCGATCAGAGCGTGGAGCCGGACCTTTCCACGGCTTCAAACACTGCCAGCAGAACTGGACTTGTTTCTTCTGGTCTGCAGTGCAAATTAAGCACTGAACGCAGAGGTTAGTCAGGTTCTTTCTCAACGTAGCTCTTACACCCGGGGCACTGTAAGAGGAAAACATAATGATTTAAGTAGAACAGTTAAAGTCAAGACTGACCTGAAGTTAGAGACACTTACTTCTCTAAACTCCTGGTACTCTGCAGCAGCCAGACGAGCGATGGTCTCCTCAAAGTATTCCATCTCTTCAACGCTCAGGTCCGCCAGGCGACGCACCTCTCGATACGGCCACACAGCACCACAAATCTCCTGGGTGTCTTCGTCTATAGCAGGACACTTGAACTTGTACTGACCCTAAGATGGTCAGACAACATGTAACCATAAAAATGCAGAACAACTGGTTTGGTGTTTGAACAACTGGATTAAACCTTTGGTAGCGGGGTTTATGTACTATTTTAAAACAAACTTTCCTAAACAGGTCAATAAGCCTCCCTCAGTCTACTGAGGACTGCCAATGATTTGGCAGCCATTGACACTTTGTGCTTCTTTAAATGCACAAAGATATCATGTTTTGAAGGTATCAAAACATGATACCTTCAAGAAAGGCTGACAGTTATGTCTCCCCGGCTTTAAACAGAAAAATACACCAATACATGAGCACTGTTCACCTAAATGCATCACGGTTGCATGAAGGACCATTCCCGATTAGCACACAGATAGAGAACATGGAGAACAAGACAAATGAAATGAAGCTTACTCTGTAATTGTAACTGATGATTATAAGAGAACAATGTTTTTAATGAATCCCACCGTTTGGATTAATTTTGACTTTGGAAATTTTCTCCTTTTATCTACAATGTCTCTAGTTCTGCAATGGAACTATTTAAATTTAAAAAATAAAAGCATGTTAGAAGGTATAACAATGAAAATAATTGAACAAACAAAGAAAATGTTGCTTATAAAATGTGTGATGTCATTGCGTACCTGATCCAGCAGGCTGCGACACCAGCCAGTCAGAGATTGTGGAGTGACAGCGTGACCGCAGGACATTTCAGCTCGAAGACCCTGGTCTTCATCATCACTAACTGATAGGACAGACAGTAAGTTGGACACTGTAATAGTGTACTGAAAAAAGTACAAGTCAAACTTGACCACCCCTACTATACAAATGATTCAGAAGTAAATACATTATAAGAAATACAGATAAAACAGCAGCTTAGTTTTTAGTTCTTACATGGAGGATCCAGGTCATCAGGTCTGTCCACAAAGCGCAGCGTTGTGTCGTGGGGGTCATATCCTTTCTCGTCCTCATCTGAGCTGCTCATTTCAGACCTACTATGTTCTTCCAATCTGTCGGCTAAAAGTGTCTGCCTTCAATCAGGAAATAATCTGAGTCAGGACGTTGTCAGACACTCTGAAAGCAAGATCTGGTTTTACTTTCAGTTTCTTCTTCTACAAATTTAAAAGTACAGAATACATTGAATAAAACTCCCTGGCTGAAAGCATTCATTTTAACTCTCATATTAATGTAATGTAACTCAGAGCAAAGGGAATAAAATTAAAACACAATGTTTCGGAGGTTTTTGGTGAAGCAGTCCTAGAGGAAAACAAAACACACCCTGGTTACAAGATCACTGACAGAAAATACAGCTATATCCTGCAGATGTCACTAAAGCCAAGACTATTTAAATCATTTTGCTTCCTTTGGATTTAATGCAGAAGTAGCCAGTTTATAATTAATTTATAAATAAACTCAGTAGTTATCAAAACTCAGATTAGTCTGTCTCAACTTATGAAATAAATTCAATCTGAATCATGAAAGTTGTTCATCTTGTTAACAACTGGATTCAGAAGAAAGAGTGGACATTTATTTGATGTCCATTGAAGGAGTCAACAGTTATCATGGAATAATCTGTTTATTAAGGAACAAAATAACCTTTTCTTATTATTATACTCTACTGTGATTTGCACCATGGTGTTAAGGATAGAAAACACCATCAATCTTAGAAAAGCAATTGTTTCTGCCCATCAATCTGGAAGAGTTAAACCAGTTCACACTGTTTGAGGTCTAAAGTGAGGAAGATTATTCACAAATCAAAATACTTCAAGGGTCATGAGCTTTAGTAGAGAGGGTTAAAACAGAAAGGCTCTCTGGTGTGCAGTGCTTACATCATCTCAGTAAATGTCAAACTAGTTCAACTGGATCCAGTCCAGTTAAAATGAAACAAAGGTGAAAATTTTCTTTCGTATGTGGAGATTAAAATGTTTGCCAGTCAGAGGAGTTTTTGCTTTAAATAACTGAATTCAGCACATCATCAATATTTAACACCGTAGACGTGTAAATGATAAAGATACATTGAACTACTTGAGATTATTTAATAGATAGTCTGTACTAATAAAACAATGAAACCTATCCGTAATTATAGGAACCTTTCATCATCATGTAAATAAAATGCAACAATTGTTTAAGTCATAAACATTTGAGCTACATAAACCATTGTAGCTAAAATGTTGCCATTTGGGCAAATATGCACAAATGGTATATTTGAATGTATGTATATATTTATACATACATATATTTATATATATTTATACATACATTCAGATTGTATATTTGTTATTCTAGACATTCTGAATAATAACTTCTGGGCTTTGCCTGCTTAAAGATTAGTTATACACCCAACTGCACTTAATACAGACCACAAATTAAATCTGTTTAAAATGAACTTTATTTGTTTTACAAAATTAGGTCACTTACATATGTGAAAAGCAAGTTATAAGGTTGAAAAAAAACTGTTAAATTCGATGAACATTTTAATATTACAAAAATAACTTTGTCAAGAAATAACAGCCTTTAGTTTCTGTGCCACACAGGTATGGCTGTCTGTCTGGGAGCCACACCTTCACTGCAGGGGATGAAGTAGGAGCTGGTCTCCAGACACTCAGGAGTCAGCTTCAGACACACGAAGCAGAACTCCACCTGGCAGCGAGGACAGATGATGTTCTTGCAGCCCGTCTTGTCATGCTCCACTCTCTGTCCACAGGTGGGACAGGCCCTGATGGAGGGACAGCCCTCCACCCCTTGCACCTCGGGGAAGGATGTGGTCTTACAGGTCCTGAGCAGCTCCAGGTCATGGTTGATGCAGCCGTTATTGTCACAGCGATCGGAGCGAGGAGCCGGACCTTTCCACAGATTCAAGCACTGCCAGCAGAACTGGACCTCTTCATTCTTATCTGCTGTACAAACTAAGCACTGAACACAGAGGTTAGTCAGGTCCTCTCTCTCAATGTAGGAGCTGCAGCCAGGACACTGCAGGGCAAAAAAGAAAAGAAAACAAAACACAACAAAAGGAAAGAAGTTACCCCGTTGCACAATATTGTTTCATGAATTTGTGTTGAATTAGCACAATACTTACTGTTTTAAAGTCACAGTACTCTGTAGCAGCCAGTCGGGCCATGTTCTCTTCAAAATGCTGCATTTCTGCAGCGCTCAGGACGGCCAGGCGACGGACCTCTTGATACGACCACAGAGCGTCACACTTGTGCAGGGTGCCGTCCTTTAGAGCTGGACACTTGAATTTATACTGACCCTGAAATATGTAATATATACAGAACAATACTATTAGCTTGATTATATTCCTGCTATCAAGCGTCATTTACATACACTTCAGACAGCACAACATCCTCTCTTGTATTGTTTGTCACCAACATTAAACCACAAACTAAATTAGATAATTAATATGAAGGTTGAGAAGAGAATCGGATTGAAGTAAATTAAGATAGAGCACTGTATTAAAATTGCTGGATAATTTCAGTGCACAATGCACTTGCAAGTCTTTTCTTAGCTTTATAACATTAAATATGAGCATCCATACTGTGTCCTAAATTGGTTATATTTTTAATCAATAAAAGATTACATTAACTGATTATAGTTGAAAAACAAGGAAACGCCTCATTAAAATCATTATTTTGACAGTAAACCAAACTGCCAAAATATGGTTTACTGGCCCAGTTTATGTTGTGGGTTTATAACCCACAATATAAAACATCTTGGACTTTATGCTGGATCTTTGCACAGAGTCTTCACATCAACGATAAATGAGCTAGTGAGAAAACAAAAGTAAACTTTTAACTGTTGGAAAGTACCTGATCCAGCAGGCTGCGACACCAGCCAGTGAGGGACTGCGGGGTGACAGCGTGACCACAGGACATTTCCGCCCGGAGACCCTGATCTCCCTCGTCTGGCGCTACAAGAGAACAGACTCAAAATAATAATAATAATAAAAACATATGCCATCTTGTTTTTAGCTGTCACGATGACGCATGGTCCTCATGTACCACTGACTGAAAACACTGGAAGTGTTTTTAAGGTCTCTAAAACAAAACGCTCCTTCCATTTCTTTGACTCCAACACCAACACAATAACAAGTTTACAGGTTCTTACGCATCGGATCCAGAGCATCAGGTCTGTTGACGAACTTCAGCGTCGTGTCTCTTCGGTCGTATCGTTTCTCTTCATGACCCTGTGTGGTCATTTTGTTTCTGCTCCTCGACCCGAACCAACTTCTGTCCGTCTGCAGCCAAAATATGTGCTCTAATGGAGCTGCTGCTGCTGCTGCTGCTGCTGCTGCTGCTGCTGCGTCACTTTCAATAGCTGTTGTTACTTTCAGTTTCTCCCTTTTGTTTTCTTAGTTCACTTTATTTGGCACTGATGAAGACGAGCCGGCGATGATAAAGAACACACAAGAAAGTTAAAATCTCATCTTGGCGAATTCATTTTATATTCACTTGTGATTGTTAACATTGCTGAGTTTAATTTACTATTCGCACTGATTTTAGTTAAAACCCTTCAGATAACGTAATTGCTGTATGCTTTTTCTCTCTACCATAGTCGAAAGCAGCAAGAATAATAAATACAATTGCTATACAATTTTTTCTTTTCACAATTTGAGGAGCAAACATGCAAAGAGTTTGCAAATGACCACAGCCGCATCACATGATCTCTGCCGGAAAACAAGGTGATTTTCTGCAAATAACTGTCCCTATAAAATCTTTGACGTATAATATATCTCCGTACATCGTGTACATAAAGAAATTAGTATACGAGTACAAAATTTCGTGTAGCTTCTTTTTTTGCCACTGCTGGAGGTGCATTCTTTATTTATTCAATTGTTATTATCATCTAAAGCAATACAAATATATAGGCTATTAAACAGTTTAGCTCTTTGTTGAATGTGCTTCTCAAAATACACTATCTAAAAACACCCTGTTGATACTAGCAGGTCATGTGAGAGAAGATAAATATCAGGAAAACTTAAAGAATAAGAACAAGAGTCATGCTTTATGTAAAACAGAAAATAGAAAGTAAAGACTGGTCTGACGTCAGATCCTGCTGCGTTTGCCCACATTTCTGACAGCTGTTGGGACAGAGCGCTAGAGCCAGAAAGGAGAGCAGTGCAGATTCCGGGAAGATGGGAAAAATCTACCAGGTCGTGGTTCATGGACTGAGAGGAGAGAAGCTGATGATTGACCTCTGCAACACCGAGGAGCAGATGCGGAAAATGACGGTGCGGCAGCTGAAGGAAAAGATCGCTGAGAAGCTTCCGCAGACCGCAGGTAACCAAAGGCAGCTTGGCTCAGTAATGGCAGAATTAATAGTAGTAATGACGAGGTGGTAGTTCTTCAATATATTTGGTGTATTTTCTTTACTTCTATCTGTTTGCAGCAGAACATAAGCTACTTTCAACGTATCTACTTTATTGATCAACAGGTTGGGTTAAGTGACCATGAAGACAGATTAATGCTCGTTTTTGTAAAATAAAGTAGGTTGTTAAATAAGAAAACGTTTAGCCAATTCAACATATACCTGACTCGTCAATAATTAGAATTTTTTGAGAACAAACATCCCTTGCAAATCAAAATTGAAAGTAAATTTTATAGTGACTCATTGTTTGCTGTTATTGGCTTATCAGTCGCTAAGCTTGACAGCAGTTCTTCCTGGTTTCAGATAAATAAATAAAATAAATAAACAAGCCAACTGATGTGTTTAAAGTGCATCTGCATTTTGTGTAATTTTCTATAGACCAAAGTCTTGAACTGCTTTTGTGACATAACAGGTTCATCTAGAGTAGGCCAACTGAGCCCCATTAGCTCAAATATTAATAATTTTGTTCTCAGCACATTTTTTACTTTCACTTCCTACCATTCTTCAAACAAACAACTGTCCAAAAATGTAGGGATTAATTTTGATTACAGAATATGTGTAAAATTTATAAAAATCTATTTTAACCTTGTTTTATCTGGGTGTGCCTCCTTGTTTGTGTTTTTACAGGAGAGGAGAACCTGCGGCTGATCTTTACGGACAAGCACCTGGAAGGAGACACTACGCTGCTGTCTGAGTACGGATCCAGCACATGTCCGTCGTCCAGCTGGTGATCAAAGTTCCCGGAGGACAGATGGCGAACTGGGACTATTTGGATCTTCTTCTTCTACTGCCGTTGTTGCCACAGGAATCCTGTTCACTCCTGACTCTTGTTTACAAATATGAAAGCCATAATCATTGACAAAAAAAGAATGATAATGTTTTTGTGTATTCACTTGTAATGTTCAAATGTTTTCAACTGTTCCATTAAATAAATATATTTGATTAAATTTTATGTTATTTTTCTTGTGCTGATAGTAGGACTCTACACCTAGCTAAGGATAGCTGAGTAAGTATTTACTGCAAGAAAATAGACTTGAGCAAGAGGATCAAAATTTAGCTTTCAGTTTTATGCTACAACATTCTGACGTTCACCATTGAATCCAAATCCCATCAGGTGCTTTTTGAGCTCCAAAAATCTGTTGAAACAGTTCAGCAAACTTATAGTGATTTTAAGTCAGTTTTCAGAAGTAAAAGCGAACAAACAAAACTATTGAAAACACAGATTTTCTTTGACAAAACTACATGTTTCAGAGATAGAGCTTAGTTTGTGGTGTTCTTAACTAAAATCAAATAAAGTCTGAGATAGTTCACTGAGTATCACTGAAAATCAACAGAAAATCTGACCTATGACCTATGTTCCATCTTAACATAATTATATAAAATTGCATACCACTGTGCAGATCACATCCTCATGTTCAAAACCTATGAATCACACATCCTACAGAAAAGTACAGCAAGCAGGGTAGGATATTTAAACATTAGTTTAATTATTATGTCTGTCATTTAAGAATAATCTCTAGTGGACTCTGAATAAACTTGTGTCTTTAAGGGAGTTTAAGTATACAGACAGACAGTATCTTACTCAAAGGGGCAAGAGGTGGTGCTATAAACGAAATACTGCTACATTCTACTCGATATTTTGTCTTAAGCTAAAATAAAACTGAAGTTTTTAAGACGTAATTTCCACGTCTTTCAGTAAATCTTTATTTAGGCTGAATCACAATCTGGGTGTCAGAGTTTTAACATGTAATCAAAAAGTTTCGATTATTTTTCTTCTTTTTAATGATTTTTTAATGCAACATGTCCGACCGTCCCTGAATGCAACATAGTCTTTGACGTAATGAAAAGAAACAGAAAGTATTCAAGAGAGCTTTAATTACACATTAACGTGTAAGAAATGTTTGACAGCGTCTGAGAGAAGTTGGGGTTTTTGTATCCAGTGGATGTCAACAAAAGTGTGAATCTCAAGGTAAGTTTTTTTGCTTTCTTGCGGCTGCGTTTTTGCTACCCAGAAATTAAAACTACATTTGACTAATCGATTTTGTTGCAGCCTCCTTGCCGATGGGCTGATCACCAGCGGGAAGAAAAATGAGTCGCTGGTGGAATAAACCCACAGGTAAAACCTCTGTGAGATCCTGAGTAATTATGACAAAAGAAGAGTAGCATATAAGTGTCAGAATCAAACAAGAGTAGCGTCACTTCACAAATACATTACTCAAGTAAAAGTAAAATATAAACAAAATTGCCTAAATAAAATTTAGAAAGCGTGCAAGGAGGTTTTAAATGCTAAGTGTCTGAAGATAAGAGCCAATTTATTTGTTTGCAATGATATAATTAAACTTTATGTAAAATCATACAACACCTTGACACAAAATAAACACATAATCTTTTCAGTACCAACTACATCAAGTGGTGAGTTTTTCTGCATTAATTACCTTCCAAAATTCAGATGCACTGAAAAATTGTACTGAGTAATAGAACTGAAACTTCTGAAAACTATTATTTAAAAAAGCTAACAAACACTGCAATAAAACATTTTCTCTCCAAAATTCACTGTAGTAAATGTAACTCATTTTCATCCACCTCGTTTAATGAAATAGTTAGCATTGTCTACCTCATAGCCCTTCAATCTTATTTTGTCACATTACAACTTCTGTGTATTTTATTGGGAATTTTGGGAGATGTGACAGACCAGCACAAGGCAGTGTGGAAGATAAATAATTCCACCTGTGTTTTATTTAAAATACTTCGTATAGACTTGCTGTTTTATTGAGGTGAACAGTATAACCCAACGTTTTTATAACAGAACATTGTCTGACATTTCATTTGCATTTGCGATCTAAATCCACCAGAAACTAAGTACCACGGTTTGTACAACCACGGAGCAACATGTTACCTGAACAGTGTGCTGCAGGTTCTGTTCATGACCGAAGAATTCAGAGAAGCTGTGACCAGGTTTGGTTTTAGAGTTTGTGCATTTGCTGTATGTGAAGGGAATATTTTGAACTCCACCTATATTTTGGACATTCATCTGTCATTTTGTTTTAGATCTACCAGTTCCAGTGAAGCCTACATTGATCATCATCTTAAAGGATTGTTTGAAGAGTTACTGAAGCAGACAGCAAAAACATATTATATATTGAAGAGCTCTAGAAGTCAACAATGGTATGATATTGATCAGGAGGATCTCATTTTACTTTTCATTGTAAAATTATCTGGATATTAACTGTAGTTGTAATTATTTAGTCTTCAAATGATCATCACAACGTAGGATTAGGAATTAATAATAGAACATAGTTTTATAATTTCTGGCTTATTTTGTTGAAGTCATTTAATGCATATTTGAATGTCTTGATTTCTTCTAGTGCATGAACAGCAAGATGCAGCTGAATACTTTGAGAGGATCTTAAGGAAGACTAGTGAAAATGCAGCACAGGTACATTTACCAATTCCAAATACTGTATGTAAGGCACTGGTGCATATAGGCATAAGTGTAAATGCATGTTTATAAATGTATACATATATGGTTTGTTTGTGTGTTTAAGATCTTTCATGGACAGCTGAGTCACAGGACCATCTGTTTAAACTGTAAGACTTCACCGACTGACAGTGAAGGTCCGTTCTGGCATCTTCCTCTTGAACTGGAAGATTCCTCTGGTGGAAACTACAGTGTGGTGAGAATCTGACAAGTTAATGTTTTACTGTTGCAAGGGGTTAAAGTTCAAGGAAACTGACATTGTTTTCACAATAGAACAACATGAAATGGAGCATGCTTGATTAAAAAAATCAGAAAAGAGGTGTAATTTAATTCTATTTAAACTGTGGAATACGGCTTTGAAACCATACTGGTCATACAAATATAAAGGAACTGATAGCTGACTATTAACATCTAAAATTTAATTGTAGAGAAAGTATGTCTGTAGTAACGTGCTGCCATGTTTCCTTATCACAAGATTTATTATTAAACTCTTTATCACAAGGTGTTACTTTTAAACTTCCCTACTGCCTGAAAACCAAACAAAGTATTGAACCTGCAACAAATCCAGCACTTTACCATCCAAAAGCTGGAAATCCATGGAGTTTACATTTGATTCTAAAACCTATTTTAGAATGAGCAATCATTGTCCCTATTTAGCTCGCAGGTAGGGTTAATTGAACTTTCTTAATCTATATAAGGCCTTTAAAAACTGTTCTTCTTATGGAACTTTTTAACATTTTGTGACTTTGTCTGACACACTGGACGTGGTTCATAACTGTGTAGTGAAACAATAGGATTTTCATAGTTTTGAATATATAAAGCATGAATTATTTGCCAATTCTTCTTTGCAAAGAATCTCAAGCTCAGTCAGTTTGGATGGGTCGCAAACATGATTTAAAAAGTCCCTTTACATATTGTCAGCTGAATTTTCTGGACTTTGAAATGGCCTTTCTAATACATGAAAATGATTCCTGACACAGTAAAAATGGAAATAACCTTGTAAAGTCAGTCAAAAGTCTTTGTAATTGTTAAGTGCTTCTTTTGAGAGTGTTTTCCCGTAGACATAATACAGTTTTCATCTTTTAGGAGAACGGCATCAACATGTTTTTCACACCGACTATATTCAATGGAGATAACCAGGTGTACTGTGATGAGTGTGATGCTAAAGTTGATGCTACCAGAGTGAGTGAATATTAGAAAGCTTCAGTTTTTCTGATACATTTTGAAACATAGCAATATTTTAGCAATATTTTTTAGCAACTTGGTATATCTGATTTGTTTTTCAGCAATATGTAATAACTCGCATCCAGATGTTCTGCTTCTGATGCTGAAGAGGTTTGACTTCAGCTATCAGTACATGTCATACATCAAAATGCACTGTAAGGCTGATGTTCCTCACATCATTAGAGATACCAGAGGTAAAAAAATCTTCTATATATTTTTATTTCGAACTATTCATATTGCAGAATTGGTGTTTGTATATTTAATTCCTGATTTTGACTAATATTCTTGCATATTGATCAGAATCAGACATATGAGCTTTATGCAGTCGTGGAGCATTCTGGTGATCTGAGAGGAGGACATTATCATGCAGTAATCAAGTCCAAGGATGAAGGAGACGAATGGTTCATCTTTAATGACAGTTCGGTCACAAGGTAAAACTAATTAAAACTTCTTTCACCATCAAAAATTTGGCTCATCAGTTGAGTTGAAAAAGAATGCCTTACAGAGAAAAACAATTAATCATGTGATGCCTTTGCTTTTTCCTTCAGCTTAGCAAAGTCCTTTCCTGACAACGTGGACGTCGTACAGTAAGTGTTAAAGAGTGGTGACTGTTGTTTTTATTACACTGCACAAAAGCTCAAATCATAAATTTTCATTTTCTCATTTACCTGGCATTGCAAACCCCGATACCTAAAGTGAATTAAAGGATCATCTGAGATCAAGTTGGACTTTCACGGTCATTTAACACAGACATCTTTCACCAACAAATCATCTGCATTTTTATGAAAAATCTTAAACAGTCTCAGTTACTTGATTTATGTGGTTCTTTGGACACATTTCAGATGTGCTTGATTTATTGTTTCCATATGCAATAAGACCTAGAAGAGGTTTAACATTTACTGACAGTGCACTGCTGTTGAACAAAGATGGACATAGTTTCTCAGAAAAATCTTTAAACAGCATCAGCTTTTTAAGTTTATTATTTGTTTCTTATTAATTTTTATAGATTGTGTGGTAGAAACAGGACCAAACTGCTGATAAGAGCTTGGTAGCAGCATGGGGAGTTGAAGTTTTAGTTTCTGCCTTCATATGCTTATGTTAATTCACATTTATATATTATCGCCTTTCTCTTCATTTCTCTTCTAGATCCTGCAGTGCTTATCTTCTGTTTTACAGGAGGAAAGGTGAGAATTACCTGCTGCGTTTTCAGATCATATGTTGTGCTGTGCTTTAATATCCATAACTATTGAACTTTAATTTAACTTATTCTACTGTCTAATTGATTATGAAGATGCAAGAACTGAAGAAATGATGCAGAGCTCCAATCCAGATCCCAAATGGAATCATGCAGAGTGTAAATTTGATGCTGGAACGAATAATTGCCAAGCATTTCATGATAATACAGCTCAAGATGATATAAAACATGAAGATTATCACATCAAGCTACATCTAAAAGTCGAGCAGATGAATGATGGGGATATTTGCTCTATTGAGCATAAAGCCAGGGATCATGCAATGGTGGAGCAAACTGTGTCCAAAGAAAACCAACCAGACATTCAAGGTTTGGTTGCTGTCTGTGCAGGATGCACAGCAGGTAAAACCCTGCTGTGCATCCTGCACCTAATATACTGGATGACATTACTGATTTACGAAGAGCAGCTGATGGAAAACCTGATGAGAATAAAGAGTTATGCGAGCGAGAAAAACATGAGAGGGAAAGGATCATGCTCAAGACACAACCACGAAGGATCCCAACACTACCGAGCAGGTAAAACCTGTTCTCCTGCTTATGACCAGATTCAAGTCGACGATCACAAAAGCCAAAAGCAAATGTCTTTGAAGATACACAAGCTAACCTTAATGATGACTTTAAACCTAAAACTGATTACCAAAGTGAGATGATACATGGCAATGAACATAAAGGAAAGACAGAGGAATGTTTGAACGATGGATCTGCACAGCATCATGTTGGTAAAGGATCTGATTATGTTCCTCAAATCAAACACAAATATAAGGAGAACAAACAAAAGATGGTGGGGAAAATGAAGCACATAAATCTAATAAGAATCACAAGAAGTCAGTTGAAAGCAGTAGAAATACGACTTTTAATGTAGAGGAGAAAGTCAAGCTGGTGCTACTGAAGCCAGTCATTATCTGGATAGCAGAGGAGCTGATGAAAATGAAGAAAGCAAACCAAAACATGATGATATCATAGTCTGCAACAGTATCTACAAAGGCCAAAAAGGGCATAATGAAAACGTCAGGACTGATATGAGAGACAAGAATATTGGTGTCAACCAGAGCAAGTTGGATGAGAAGCAAGAATCAATGAGAAACTATCAATGGCAAATCCATTGGATCTGAAGAAGGAACCAATGAACCAGAAGCCAAAGGTGAACATAAATATTATGGTTTGAAGACCACACCAAAAGTCAGGGAAATGAAGAAGATCCTGAGGATCTGGACAGGCAATCTGGATCAGGAAAAAGAGAGTCTGAAAGAAAACCAAGCAGCAGATGGGGAGAAAAAGCAAGCCAGAGAAAGTCTCAAACAAATACACAAAAAGGAGTAAAGATTTCTGCAGATAGGCAGAGTAGATCCCTTGAATATAGAGTAATCGAAGAAATAAGTGGCAGCAGTATTGGTAATAAAACTATGACGAGAACAATCTCACAGGGTAGCGTTCGCGAAAGGAAGGAGATAATATAGAGCAGCACATAACTGAAGAAAGACACCTGACTTCTGATGAACGAAAACACACAACCAGGGCAAACAGAAGACAACATAAAAATCCTAGAAAATCAAAACATCCAAAGCATTCCTCAATGAAAGAAATGCCTGATACATGGCTTGATGCAGCAAGGACAGATGATTCTTTCAAAAGAAGAAGGTTGCCTAAAATCAAGTGGCCATATTTACAGCGCAAAATGAATCAACACACACAGAAGAAGCAGAAGAAGAAGAAAAGATCAGCTATGTTTTGTTTCCCATTTTGACCAACAAACGTGCAAATCATGAGTCAGAGTCAGAATAAAAGGTTATAAGGTCAGCAGAACTCTGGCGGTCAGCTTACTGGGCACCATGCTTTTATTGTTATTCACATTCACTGTGTACACAATGTAAGAAATGTGAAGCTGGGTTTGGAAATATGGGCTTCCTCTGTTCAATGAGTACACCGAAGAAAAGAATGACGTGTGTATATTTCATTCAGAGACATTATGAGAGCACTGGAAACAATGCAGCCAAATGAATTTGATAAACTACTGAATGTTGAACAAGCAACATTTTGACATTTTATAACTTAGATTCTGAGGCATTTGGGTTGCATTTTTATTGAAAGGGTTCAGCTTTACATGTATTATTCAAAGACGGGCTCTGATGTGATAACAGCATCTGTTTGGATTTTCCGTTTGGTTGGTTTCTGTGCAAATTTTTTTTCAATAGAATGAACATAAAATAAATGCAACAGTTTGATTGAGCCACCTAAAATAGCTATGGGATTTACCATGATATCCCAGCAGAGTGTGTTTACATCAGTATAAGCATTTCATGTTCAGGGTCAGTTTAAGCTCCACTTTTCTTGATGCTTCATCACTAGTTACTGAATCTTTTTCTTTCTGCATTTGTGACATATTAAAAGGCAGTTTGCACTGTTTTACTGAAAAGTAAGGATTGTTGCATAGATGTTATTGTTGTATTAGGGATATTTTTTCTGGTCATTATTAGCTTATATTTCAATATGTGATTAAAGGCCATGAATTGTAAAAGTAAAGGTTTGCACTGATTTTAAGTTTTAATTAGAATTTGTAGTTTTCTGATTTCCTGTAATAAACTTGAATTATCACCCAAGTAATTTCAAGATACGTTTCTTTTTATTGTTTGCTGGAGTTGCTTTCTAAATCATTTTGCTCCAGGTTTATTCAAACAGCAATTTATGTTTTCATATGTGGTTTTATCATTTTAGGCTGGGTCTAGTTGTTAATTTGAACACATTAGATCTCTGAGGAGACCGTAGTATCCATTTGCAAATAATATGTTGCAAACGTGCAGCACACAGAAGCTAAAGAACCTGGAAAAGTTCATTTTAAAAAGAGCTTATTTACATTCATTGGTGGAAATTAGCACCCGCCACATGCGGGTAAAAGTATGAAGTGGCGTGTAAATTGGAGCAACGCACCGGCCACTGTGGAAGATTGACAATTTGAACAGAACATAAAAAAAGCTGCATTCAGTATGAACGTCTGTCCAGGGAGGGCTGTCCGCCTGATGCATTTACTGTCCATATCTGGCGCCCTATGCTGTCATAATTTATCAGAAAAAAGTGTACTAAATATAATTTTTATCGACCGCGACAGCCCATTGGTTGATTTTATTAACGAACATTGGTCTTATCCAATGGAATCCTCGGTTCTCTTGACCCGCCCCTCCCTCTAAGGCTATAAATAAAGCCATTTCAGCTAACGGTTAGTTGCTAACTGGAGTCCGACAAAATTGAGAGGATTCGAGACGGGGCGATCAGAAAAACTACGACAAAAGCTAAAAAGTACATAAGCCCATTCAGAAAAATGTGTCAAACTATCTCATATGTTTACCACACAAACTTTGACCGCAGGAGCAGATTCAGTTGCGGAGAAGGAGAGAGCTAGCGATTCAGGGGCTTTATTATCGTCGGAGGAGGAGTGTTATGAGGGAGGACAGATTGAGGAAGAGTTCAGATTAGCTGCTGCTGTCTGGTAAAAAGGAGTGAAAATGTTCATAAAGAAAAATGTCATGCAGACCGCAGGGCGGCGGTGTGTGTGAGAGAGAGTCCGGGAAGGGAAAATCAACACTAAGCTCAGGTAGTCAGAACAACTCTGCAATAAAACAAATAATGACGGCCCGTGAAATTAATAATGAAAACATTCTGAGATATTTTAGTAATAATAATAATTGTGAATTTCAATAGAAAACATAATAAGGGAAAACAAATAAAAATCTCCAGGTCCAGGTCCAGTGTAATAAATGTCACACTATTAAGGCAGCCGAATAAGAATTTATTACAACAGCCATGTTATGTGACTGCTTTGCACTGAGGCACGTTTTTATCAAAAGGACAAATGTACTGTGTCCACTCTGACCTGGAAAGTCAGGAAAGAATTCAGATTTGCAGAGATGTGGAAATAATAATGGAAATGTTCCAGCTCTGGACGATTCCAGTCTGGAGATCAGACAAAGGACGGGCTGGATTGGTTAAGAACTCTTCACTTGGTTGGAGTTTATGTGAGGTAATGATGAACTTGCTGGAAAATAATAAAACTAACTTTCAATAAAGTTATGAAATAATGCTTTTGTAATATAAATTGGACTCTAACTACAAATGTATGTAGCTTAACAGGAAATCTGCATGTGAAAACCATTCTCTGTTTTCAAAATGAAAGGAAACTCAAATAATATGTTGAATCCCCAGAACAATTTTCAGATTCTTGTCATGAAATCCAGTATAGATATAATTTCTCCTCACAGTTATGCACTGCGTTGTGGTGGACTATCATACAAAAGCCAGGTAATGTAGTAACCACTAAACTACTTAAATATATGAAGAGTTTATAGTAAGAGCCTTGCTGTCTTCCAACATCATTTAAAATACTGGATCCATATTAAACATGCTTTCATTCTCAGAACCACTGTTTTATTGAATGTATGATTCAGGACAAAAGTGAAAACATTGTAGAATCCTAGCTAGTTATAGCAAACAATTAACATTTAATCAACATCAATTAATGTAATTTAATTAATTCAAACACTGCACATTAATCAACATTACCAAAGTTCAAAGCAGTGTAAATATGCAGGAATTAACACGATAGCTAAATTCTAAATTTGCTCTAAGACAAGTAAACAGAAAAAACAAAACACCTCCCCACATAATTCACAGGACAGAACTGAGTACACATTGAAAAATAACATCAACAAAAGACATTATTTTTAAAAATAACTAACCAACACACAGAAACAGTATTAAACAGGACACAAAACCTTCCGTTATAAGCAGTGAAAGACATTATGAATGGGTATAACTGGTTTGCTTTTCACTCTGTTATATTCTGTTCCACGAATGTGCGCCTCTATTAAGCGCCACCTTCTGGCTGAACTGTGTTCCGCACCTCAGTAAGTTACAGTCTCCTCTGGTTTGTGCTCGGGTTTTTATTTTATTCTTTATTTTTTATTGAGTCATCTGATGGTGGCGGGGCAGGCCCATTAAAAACTTCGAAAATAAGTCAGTCATCATAATATCTTTGATAAGAATCGAGGTATAAAATATTATGCCTACTAATGATTTTACAGTAATGAAAATGAAGTGGTTTCTTGTCAAAGGGTTTTTAATGTTCTGTTTAATGAGTTTTGTGTTACTTGCAGCATTTAATTCTCGCTGACTGTGTGGTGAGAAAAATCTTATATGGTGCAAGTTTGCTAAATTTAAGTTTGTGACATTTGCTTAACATGATTTTTAAAAGTCAGATTTGAGTCAAAAATGTTTCAAGATTTTCAACAAACAAAAGCTTAGCTTGTGTTGCTTTTGTTGTAAAACTTACAGAATTTTCAGGTTTGTCTTTTTCAACTTAAGGTCATATGTCCTGACTAGCTGAAACTGGTAAGCAATAAACATATTCATAGTGTCACGTAGAAGACATTTTCTCTAACATTTCTACTTTCTTACTTTCAGTTTTGCACTGGTAAGTTTCAGGCTGTGCATGTCTGAAGAGTGATATTATGCATAAAGACGCTTTTATTAGCTTATTTTGGCTGTTGGTATCTGTTGCTCTTCTTATAAATGTGGGTTGTTACCTTGGAATATGAATGCACTTTTACACCCTGAGATAAAATAGGTGGAGTCTATGTATCATGACTCACAAAGCAAGCAGAAACCTCTGTAGTCACACATCGAAGGTTGGTGAGTTAGGTAGTTTCCAGCACTATCTGGTGGTGCCAAATAAGGACAACTACAATGAGGAAATATATTACAGGAAATAAAAAGAGATTCTAACTCTGTGCCATAGTCTTGTCTAGAAGGAAAGTTGCCTTTCAGTATTTACCGCTGAGCTTAAAAGAAATCCAGCTGCACAGGACTTCTGGGCAATGTTCTTTATTAAAAGTCTCAAGTTGGTGATTTAAATGTAAAACCAGTTTTAAAAAAAGCAACTGAAACCATCATCTGCCTTTGTTTTGCCAGTGCTTACCCTGGTTTAATGAACTTGTTTACCTGCATACAAAGCAGCAAGAGGGTTTTCCCCCTTTAATCCACATTTGGCTTTATGATGCTAGGACAGAAGTTGGGCCATTTTTTATTTATTTTTTATTGGCTCTAGTGGCCTTTATTTAATAGTTAGTGGACAGGAATGAGGGAAATGAGATAGGGGAAGACATGCGGCAAAGGTCGCCAGGCCAGGACTCAAACCTGGGACGGCCGTGTCGGGACCAAGGCCTCCCGTATGTGGGTGTGCTAAACCCTGCGCCACCAAAGCACCCCAGATGTTGGGCCATTTTAACTAAAAACCTACTCAAAGAACCTAATTTCTCTTCGCTTACAGCCATTTTCAACTAAACAACCTAATTAGATTTCACTAAACCTTTGGCACAGGCTGAAATAAGAATGGCAAAATGATGCCATTTTACCACCATGATGGGTTAATGACTTAGGTTTAAACTTGAGAATGAATTTGTTTATTTAAAATAAGATTATATTTTACCTGTTAAGAAGTTACATCAAGCTAATGCTAACTATTTTCTGTTATTTTGTCCAACTTTAAAAATCTGGATGCAAAGTAAATGCAGATTATATTTTTAGTACTGCTGTGTATTTAATGCACTTTTAATTTCAGTTATTTTCTTTCTTCATCACTTCTTTATTGCTTGCTTTTGTTACTTACTTTTTACTGTTTGTATTAGGTTCAGATTTCATTTCCTCTTTCATTCTCTTTTGTGTATTTTTTCTCACATTCAGCCTACCATTCTGCTCTCATTCCCAGCTGTTTGCCATTTCCTTATTTGCCCTCTACCTTCTCTTTTCCAGGTCAGATCAAGCTCCCTGACTGGTGTGCAATTATGCAGAACAATACACAACAAACTGTGATGCACCATATATTCTGACACATTTCCATCAGAAGTCCTGTAAACTTCTTCAAGAGGCAAAAAGCTGCAAGATTCCTCCTGGAAATCCCCAACACATTGCTTTCACTTTGCTTTTTGATGTTGATAAGACAGCCCACTTTTTGAGAACATTTAAAAGCATTCAGGTAAGTCACAACAAACGAAGCATCGAGCAGCACCTGAAACAAAGCCAACATGTGCAAAACAGACCAGATCGTCATTTACTCCAACATTGGAGAGGTCCGCTATCTGAACACTAAACAGCCTCTGGGGCAGATGACCGTTCTTGACCTGAAGAAATGCGCAGTGGAGACTTTCCGTAAATCAGGTAAATACTCTACTGAAACTAATAAGATTTGCAAAACGTTGTTATTGAGTGACTGAGATGCATATCCAGACTGATATACCCAGCGTATATTTGTACTATGACCTATCTTTTTATATATATATTTTTATGTGAAATGCCTGTTGTCTTTTTTGTTGTTTGCTTTTTGTCAATGGATATCAGAATTGAATATTGTATTTTTACATTTTACATTAAACAATTTACATTAAATGCATTAGGGATTCCTCATTACTACTTTCTTTTATTTCTTTTTAATATTTACACAT
>CADWAE010000271.1:0-68933 GCA_902982915.1 Phalloptychus januarius | reverse complement strand
GGCATCTGTTTGGGAGAGTCATGGAGGTTTCTGATTTTGGGAACTCTCTCCAGCTGCTTCACCTCATGTTGGGTTTTAAACCCTTTTCACTCTGACCCTCTGTGATGTAGGAGATCAGTGTAGATCCTGTTGAGGAGGGTTCTACTTCCTGTTTCATCACTTCAGTCACACATTCACATCTCGTCCTCAGACTTTTCTTGTGTTCCTGTAAAATTTCCTGCTGATGAACATCTGCTAAGAAACACACAAAAAATAACAACAGTCACTTTGTTTTTAGAAAAAAAATCTGTTTTCAGTCATCATTCAGTCAGTTTTTGCATACAACTCACAATGATGTGTGAGACGTCTGTTACCGGTTAGGAGTGGCAGGAATGTTGCAGCTACCAATTTACTCCTAGCTTTGAGAGAGAAGCAAGACCCATTTCGATAAAAACCCAATCTTCATTTTCGATGTTCAGAAAAAATTGGCTATGTGTTTTTTAAAAGAAACTTCTTTATCTAAGATAAAAACAAGATATTTATAATTACTGACAAACTAATTTTTGTTCCTGCAGCAGTTGTAAGCAACAGAGGGATTTATGGCACTCTCTGGAGATGAAAAAACATTGCTTTTGTCTTATCCACAGTCAAAACCAACTTCAAAGCTTGTAAGCAATTGAACTACATTAAAGCAAACTGCAAATACTGTATTGAGTGTACAAGTGATGAAGAATAGCAGTAAATTACTAAGTTATCTGCATAGAAATGATAAGAAGCATTTGATAGATTTTCACACAAGTTATTTATATAAATAGAGAATACAAGTGGCCTGAGAACTGAGCCCTGTGGGACACTATTTAAAATACTATAAACAGAAGACATAAAGCCAGCCAATTGAACTCTCTGGGTTCTGTTGACAAGTAATCAGCTACCCACATGGTAGCTTGATGTGAGAGCCCAATCTTGTGTAGAATTTCAATTAAAAGCATGTGATTTACTGTGTCAAATGCCTTTGATAGATCAATAAACAAAGCAACAAAATGTTTTTTCAAGAGCCAATAGATCATTAATAACCTTTAAAGTGGCAGTAACAATACTATGTTTTTTCCTAAAACCAGACTTTTTCCTAAAAAAAAACTTCAATTGATCTGCAACTAATATTTTGAACATTATTGATAAAATACATAGTTTAGAAAATGGTCTATAATTGTTTTCCTGTGAATTAGGCCTGTCGCGATAAACTATAAATCAATTAATCAGACGATTAAAAAAAGCTATCGAGTGAGTTTAATTTATCGTCATTATCGTTTCTCCTTGCATTTTTCCATGACACTGGATGACAAAGCTCATCTCCTGCTCTCCACTGACCCTCCCTTCCTCATTTCTTTAGCCTAATGCCCAGATCATACTACAAGATCTCAGAACTGTCAATTGCCCATTTTCAAAACCTGAGACCAACACTAGCCGATCGTGCCGTGTGGTGTCCAACAATGGGCACAAAATAATGGCTACAAGTCCAGTAATTTTAAAACCAGGCATTAATCAATGCTTTACTACAATCTACCTGCAATGCATGTGGCTAGTGTCAAAGTCCTGACTGAATGAAAATCATTATAACCTATTTATGTCACGTTAACGAAGAACAGCTGAAAAGTTACCGGGTTTATCAACTGCGTAGCAATTTGGCTCCAGCTCCTCTCCTGGTCATTTCTGTGGATATTCTTTGCACCAAATGTTGAATAAACATTAATGTTGTATTCACATATAATCTCCGATGTCCGTTGCTCCGTCAGCTGTTTGGGAATCCCCTCCTAATTTCCCCTCAGAAAGCACCAAGATTAATCCGCGCTTTCTGATTGGCTACCTGTCACATTCAGCAGGCTGCGTTCTGATTGGCTGCCTGTCACATTCAGCAGGCTGCGGTCTGATTGGCTACCTGTCACATTCAGCAGGCTGCGTTCTGATTGGCTGCCTGTCACATTCAGCAGGCTGGGTTCTCGCTCCCTGCGGGGAAACCCCGTAGATCATTCGTAACACACGACCCCCTACAGGACGATTGGCGAAATGCAGCTACAATGTTAGAACGTTTAACGTTGTAAGATTGTCATAAATCATGTTGTGTGAACTGGGCTTAAGGGAGGAGTGAACTACTGCATCAGGTGGTCGATATGCCATCTTCTCTATTTAAATCTAATCATTATTGGAGGGCAATATAGTATACAGACTTTATAATCTGCACTCTTTGGTTAATGTAGTTTTTATTTCCACTTTGGTTTTCTGTTTAGTTTTTATTCAAGTGCATTTTTTGTTAACATAGACTGAGAGTTTTTTTATTTTTGTTTTTGGTTCTTTGTTTACCTGTTCCAGTATTAAATGTCCTTTTGAAAATAATGCATCTATTTTTTGCAGGATATGGCTGCATTATTATGTCATTTCCATTAAACCAGTGTAAAAAGGTCTTCCGACAATATTGTTTATCGCAATAATTTTTGGAGACAATTAATCGCTCAGCAAAATTTTTTATCGTGACAGGCCTACCTGTGATGATTCTCCACCCCTGAATAGAGGCAAAACAAATGTAGGTTTCCAGACACTAGGGATTTTTTTAGAGATTAAACTTAAATTAAAAATAGGAGACAATGGCTCTGCTATGAACTCTGCAGCTAATCTTAGAATAAAAGGATCCAGGTTATCTGGCCCTGCTGATTTTTTGGCATATATGTTATTCAAATCTCTAAGAACCTCAGCTGCACAAATAGGGCAAAAAGTGAAACTGGTGAGGTTACAGTCATTATTTGAAACCAACTCGTCAGTATTTACATTGAAGCTTGCCAGTATTTACATTGAGGCCGAATGAGTTTAAGTCAACGGAAATTAAATGCCCGTTAAAATAATTTTAAACTGCTAATTTATCAGACACCATTTTAATTTTATTCCAAACAAAATTTGGAAAGCCACTCATTGGTGCCTCACTCATTGGTTCAGCCTGTGGAGGAGCTTTCGCACTCGCTTCGTGACTAGTGAGGCACGCTGGTTTATTTTTATTATTAGTTTATTTTTGTGGTGACACAATGCATATCAAATGCTTTGTCTACTTAAAGTCAGGTAGAGTTGCTGTGCGGCCATGTGGAGATCAGAACAACTTGTCCTAAAACCTGGGCAACCAAATCAGTTTCTGTGGCACTTATTAAAAACTTAACAGACACAAAATAAAGAGCTATTAAAGCCACATGAATTAAATCTCCCGTTCGTTTGTCCCTCTACATCGGTTAACAGAGATGCGCTTGGCAGCACGTCTAGCTCATCATGCGGGGTCGGGCCAAGGTTGCATGAGGCCTTGAGCATAATCTGATTTAGGAACCCTCTTGCTGCAAACATCAGCACCACTATCAGCATGTCACCATAGATCTAGTGAAATCTGGGAGAGGCAGCCTAGTTTAAGTGGCTGAGCAGTCAAATGTAATTGTAGTTTACTAAGATGCATTAATGAACAGCTAAAATTTAAAGATTAAACTGAGAGCATCAGATTGTAGCTGTAGTAATAAAGCAATCTAACTATGAAGATTGTTCTTTGAATTTTTACAAAGTAAACTTGCCAGCTACAGAGTATTCAGGTTTTGAGCGCTGTGTATTCACTGTTGTTGTTTCCTTTTGGAGTTTCTGATTCTGTAAATTTTGTAAATTATTTATCTAGTCAGAGTTGAATAAAGTGGTGAATTTTCATCTAAAAAGATGCTGGGACTGACTTTTACACACCATAATAGGTACATAATTAACTTCCTAGCATGTCTCAGTACAAAACTAAAATCACCATAAGTTTTAAAGGGAAATGTTCAGTTTTAATGCAATTAGCACAAAGAACTGAGAACAGAGTCACTTTAAAGTAAAACCATTTACACCAGCTGGAAATACAGAGATTTAGTTGACAGGAAGACTTATTAAACCTTAAATGTCCAAATCCCAACTAAAGACGTTAAATTGGTTCTACAGACGACAGAAGGAGCTCTGATTGGAGGTGTTCAGTCTCACCTGGAGCCCAGCTGCTCTGATTGGCTGTCAGCAGTCCAGCTCCTGCTCTGGGTTTTTCCACACTGGGGGCAGGAGGAGGGTCCAGATGGAGCAGACTGGTCCCAGTAGGACCTGATGCACTGTCTGCAGAACCAGTGACCACAGCTGGTAGAGACCGATCCATCAGAACCTTCTGACACGAAGCACAGCAGGACGGCTGATCTCCTCACCAACGCTGCTCCTCTTCCTCCCTCTGTGAAGACATTCTTCATCACTGAAATAGTTCACTAACAACAGGCTGGAGCGGTCCTGGTACCAGAAGCTGAGTCAGAACAGAACCTCAGAACATTGATGATCTCTGGTTTGAAGTGTTTCATTATATTATATTTGGTGTTATGATAGATTTTTCTTTGGTTGTTTTTGTTTATCTGAAATCTTTATTCTGTCTGAGATGGAGTAAAAAACCATCAGAGGCTCAAAGACCAAAATCTGATTATAATCTGGATTCCAGTGTAGAAACATGGATCATTATTTAATGGTGGAAACCAGTAAACAGGATTCAGATCCAGTTTGCATTTATCTAAGAACTTTATAAAGAGCCTTGAACTGTGGTAGAGCATCACTTGGACATGTTAGCAGTGCTAACAACAAGTTATTTAAATTTGTCTTTTTTTGCAAATCTGTTTTAATGATGATTCTTTGGACTTTGGTTCTGTGTTCACTTTGTAGTTTAATTGATTAATTGTTTATAGTTGTAGTTTAGTTACAGTCCATCTTTATTGAGTCCAGTTCCTGTTTTATTCAGATGGTCAGGTTCCTAAAATGGACTTGGTTCTGATTTCCATCTGGTTCTGCTCATTTTGCCTGTTTCTGGGTTTATTTGTCACTAAAGACATTAAATAAATAAATCTGTTGAGACCGTCTGGTTTGTCTAAATAGCTAAAAATGATGCAGATTGTTGGTTTTACACAATTTTCTTGATTAGATCAAGATGTTAAAAGTCTAATACTTTAGTTAAAAATTATTTTACAGTTGTGTTTTTTAAAGGACTTTTACATCTCAAATATCGAATTTAATGACAAATTTACAGGAGAGATTTTAGTTTAGAACCGGTACCAAGGACTAGAAATTTGACCCTAATGTCTAAATAAATATATTAAAAAAAAATGTTTATTCAGCTGTTACATTGGGTGTTAACTATTTGTTCATAAAACATTAATTTGAAGATATTTTGGCTCTAAAAGGAAGATGTGATGTATGAGGCCATCAGGTCTGAGGATGGAGAGAGCAGGAAGATTTGCAGCAAATGATTCAAAACCAGGAATCAAACCCACAACCTTCACCTCTAGGACTAATGACCTGACCTTTGACCTCCACTTTACCTTCTAAACCAGGGATACTTGAAGATCCACAGACATTTTCAAATATAAGGTCCATTTATTACAAACAGTCGACCCACAAGCCAGAAATGTTCAGATTCAAAGTTTCTTTTATGCAAAACAATAAAATATAGAAATAAAATATAATTTTAAATTATCTATCAATGTACATATTCAAACAAGAAACTTATGCAAAAATGGAAACAAAAGGGTTTATAAATGTTTTTAAAAAGAACATAAAAGTCCCAAAAAGTGTGAGGAGTGAAATTCTCAGCTGATTCCAGGAGCTCAGGAATGTAAAACTGAAAGGCTTCTTGTGCCGACCCACATTACTCTGAGTGAGAACTGCTTTGCTTTCTGTTGTTGAGGAAAGGCCTTTTCAACATCCAAAAGGAGATTAAAGGATTTCTCAAAAATGTATGAAATAATCAAAGTAAAAATTCAGGGATGATTTTAATGAGGGAATAAAATTATAACAGTTTGTCTGGAACATAAAGACATTTTCTGGGATTTAATATTTGAGCCGTTTTGGAGATTGTTTTACTTATTAGCGAAATATCAGAGTTTTATTAAACTTCAGTTTAGGGGCCTCATGTATAAACGAAAGCACAAAAAATGTGCGGCGCCATATTTTACACACAAGTCGGCATGTATAAAAATGAACATGATGTGAAAATTGATGTAAATATAAACAAACTTTTGACCTGCTGTGAAAATGTGCAACGGCCAAAAGGAAACTATTTAGTTTTTCCTCCACAGTTTGTTCTGGTCTCTCAAAGCCCAGATCACAACTGGAAAAAGAACTAAAATGATTTAAAATGATGTTTTGGTCTCCATGAATCAGTTTATAAGCTGAAATCAAAGTTTAAATCCTGGTTGGTTTCTGCAGAGTCACATGAATCAGTTAGAAACTGGTTTCTTACTCTGGGTCTTGTGGTTCTGGTTCAGTACTGAAGTCTAGAAGGTTTCCTTTGGACCAGTCACTCCTCATAGAGGGACAGACGGATCCTGCTGGTTCTGCTCTGTCCTTCTTTAGATCCAAATCTTCCATCTTCTGGATTTCAGTAAGTCTGAAAGAGAAACCAGTACCAGTCAGTTCCCAGTGATCCAGTCAGCAGAAAGTTGATTCCCATCATGTGTTCAGAGGATCAGAGGAACCCGATTCCAGCAGGTACCATCTGGGTCTGAATTGTTCTCTCCTTCACTTCTTCATGACCTTCTGATGTCTGCTGGCTGATCCAAGAACCTTCTGGAGAACCTCTGAGTTTATTCAGAACCTTTAAAATCTGAGTTTGAAACCTAAACTGGACTCATGTTCCAGGTCTGTAGAAACATCCAGAGTGGGTCAGATGTAGTGAATGAAGGAGTGAACATTTTCTATGAAGTGGTGATGTGTTGGTGCTGAACAGATGGGCCCAGTTAAAGCAGCGGTTCTGAAACCTTTCGGGTCCAGACCTCCTTTAGATGGGCTGCCAGTCCTCCTGGTGAGAGTCAGGTTTAGTCAGAGAGGCAGGAATATGTGGAAGGAATATTTTCCAGACGGACCAACAATCAGAGAGACTTCAGGATCAGGTGATCCATCAGGAGGATCTGATCACTCTCAGCTCTCAGCAGATCAGTTTTCCATCAGCGCTTAGAGAAAAAAGAGTTTCTCACTGCTGGAAAGAGAAACAAGAAGTTCAACTGGAAAAGAAACAACTCAGTGAGGAGGAAGAGGAAATCTGCTGAGTGTTTAATCTGGTTTGACTCCACAGATCCGAGAAACATCAGTTTCTGATGAACCCCAGACTGCTGAGGAAGGAGAGATTGTCACATCTTTAGGATTTAAATAATCAGGTAAAACATGATGGAGTATTATGGCCATGCTGAGAAAAAGTAATAATATTCAGACTTTATTCTCATAAGTTTGTTTTCATTAGTATTAACCTAAGAGTAGTTTAAACTTTAATCTGTTTTTTGTGTTAACGTTCTGTTCTTTAATAGATGAATTAATTTCTCAGTTTATTTAGTTTATATTTATAGAGATCATTACTTCACAGAAACAGATCACCTGCTGTCATGGTAGATCCCACAGTGAATCAGTTAACATGGTAACTAAGTTGTGCCCACTTGGTGAAATATTTCTCTCGTGAAATGTAAATTCATCTGTCGCCTCATAACAGTAATTTATAAGCAGCAATGTTTCACAATAAAGTCTTCATTTCAAATAAATATATTGTGTGGCTTGTCGTCGCCCACAACGACAAGCCGCTGTGGGCTTTTATCCCTTTGATCCGTTAGAAAAAGCTCCAGAGCCAAAAGAGACGGAGGAACATGGAGCTGCAACACTTACCTCCATTAACAAGACGACAAGTTATTCCTGTCCTCCTCCTCAAAATGACGCCTGATCTGAAGGAGAACAAAGTTTCTGTTTCTGCTTCAAAGTCACGTGACTTGTGAGTTTTCATGATTCAAGCGTCTAAAATCAAGTTTCAAAGTTTCAGTTCCTCAGCCACTGAATATTGCTGATAGTTTTAATCAGCTTTGCTGATATTATTTGTTTCCTTTATTCCATAATTTTTTGTGTGTCTTCAGTGTTTTATTCCTCTGTCTCGTTATAATATTTTATATGTTCGGCTGTATTAAAAGTGCTTTTTATCTGAAGTCTATCTAATGATAGATAATAATGTCCATCATTGACAATATTGTTACAAAAATCCAAAATACTAAGCTGGAGCCTGGTGTGGTCATGTCTGACATATCAGATCATTTACCTGTTATGTTCCTTCATTAAACACATGAAGCTGCACCTCTGCATTATGAGTTAACCAGGAAGGAGCTGAATGAAAGAACTGTGTTTCAGCTTAGTGTCAGCCTGGAGGCCAAAGCTTGGACCAGCGACTTTAATGCATGTGATCCTGATTCTATAATAATTTGATCTATAAATGATCGGAAGCCATCAGCATAACTATTCCAGAAAGGATCGTCTAGCAGGAAAATGAACAAACCTCTGGCTCACCGAAGAGATATTAAATTCTGTTAAACATTAAAACAAACTAAGAGATATTTAAAAAAAACTCAAGTGATTTTAATTAAAGAAAATATCACATGTACAGAAAAAAACTGACACATAATAAGTAAGAACAAATGTAATTATGATATTAATCATTTAAATTCAGCTGAGGAAACTCCAAATAGATCTGATCAGTTATCAATAAAGTTCTCAATAAGGGTCATAAACCACAGGCTCCCAGAATCTCACAGGGATTTATATCAGATTTATGACAGATTTAATGATTATTTTCCATCTATTGATCAAAACCAAATAAAATCAAGCATCTCAGGAGAATATTATAAAATGATCTTGCAGGACATTATTTCCATTCCTTTTATGAAGCCGACTGTTGAAAGGAAACTAAAGACAATCATAAAAACTTTGAAAAGTTTTTATACTAAACAAAGTTTTATAAGAAGGAATTGATGGGATTTGCAGTAAAATCCTGCCTATAATTTCTAATTCCATAGTTAAACCTGCAGCACTTTGCATCAACCTTTCATTGTTTCATGGTGTGATGGCTACAAAAATGGCAAAAACTGCAGGTTCAATACTGGGACCGTTACTCTTCATTATTTATATTATTGACTTTGTAAACTGTTATAAAAATAAAATTCTGCACAGAGCTCAGTCAGCACAGTTTGACAAAAATGTTCAAGTTAAATAAATAATAAAACTGCAGATTTCTAGGAAACATTTATTGTGTTTATTAAAACCTTTAACCTGTAAAGTATTTATATGTGCAGTTACTTTATAACCACCAGAGGGCGGTAGTGTGTTGAAAACCTTTAACATGTCTGATTTAATCCGAGGTTAATTGGTCTCTAAATCCTCCCGGGGTGTGAGTGAGTGTGTGTGTGTGCAGGGTTGTGTGTCCTGTGTTGCCCTGCGGCAGACAGGTGACCCGTCAGGTGACCCGTAACTCCATGAATTCTAGGGTCCTTATTCTTTCTGCCAGAGGCTCGATACTAACAGCAAATAGAGGTGACAGGGGACATCCCTGCCTAGTTCCTCTTTTTAAACCAAATTTCTTTGAGGAGTAAACATTCACTCGTACTTTGGATGTGGGTCCAGAATATAGCTCACTAATCCACTTGATAAAATCTCTATGAAATCCCATTTTTCCAGTGTGGCTTCAGATACTGCCAGTCCACCCTATCAAATGCCTTTTCAGCATCAAGGCTGAGAAGCATTGAAGGATCCTGTTTTGTGTCTCGCCACAGAGATCACATTTAAGGTTGTCCTAATATTATTTATCCCTAAACGATCCGTTATAAAACCTGTTTCTCTGGTTTAATTATTGTGTGGATATATTTTGAATTCGATTTGCCAGTATTGTAGTTAAAATTTTCAAATCACAGCAGAGCAAACTTATTGGCCTGTGGACGAGCAATTTATGGGTCTTTGCCTTCTTTGGGAATTATAGAAATTATTGCTTCTGACCAAGACTTTGGGGGTCATTATTTGTGAGGGCATAATTAAATACTCTTTGTAATAGGGAATGACCTCAGCTTTAAAATACTTATGAAATTCCCCAGGGAACCCGTCCCTCCTGGCACTTTGTTGTTTTTTATGACCTCCTCAATTTCCTGCTTTAGTGATTGGGTCTCTCATTGCCTTGGCATTATTTTCAGTTAATTTTGGTGACTTAATTTCAGCCCAGTAGATTCTTAATCTTCTCTATTTTGCTGTCCATCTCCTCTGAGTCATAAAGTGTCTCATAGTAAGCTGAGAAAGCTTCTGCAATGTCCTTAGGTTGGGACAGTATTTTCTTCTGTCAAGGGGTTCATTATCTTTTCCACTGTGCGATCTGCCTGTTTCTTACACAACTGAAATGCCAATAGCCTACTGGCCCTATTCCTGATTCATAATATTTTGATTAGCGAACCGTAATGCCCCTCTGCCTTATGTGTCATCAGAATATCCAGTGTTTGTCTGTAATCACCACGAGATTTTAAAGTAGTTTCATTATTAGTCTTATGTTCCTTCTCCAATTGTCGTATGCGATTTTCTAATTCTACTTGTTTTTAGCTTCCTTTTAATTTGCGATGACAGAGAAATGAGCTTCCCCCTCAGCACAGCTTTTGCAGCTTCCCAAGGTTGGACACTGATACTTCCCCATTGTCGTTGTGTTCCATATATTCGGTCAGTCTTTTTAATCCTTTGAACTATTTCTGGATAATTTAGAGTTAAACATTCATTCTCCACTGTTTAGGTTGTTTATCATTCCTAAATATATTGTCATAACAACTGGACCGTCTGATATTGTATTGGCTCAATATGACAGTTTGTAACTTTATGTATCCCTCTTCAAGACAAAAAAGAGATCTATTCTGGAATAGATAGGTGTAATCACGCTCCTTGGGGTGGCTTTAACCCCATATATATCTATCAGCCCCATTTCTTTAATCAAACTGGACAGCATTTTGCCTTCTGGGGCACTGGTCTCTTTTCATTTGGGTTTATCCATCTTGTAGTTCATCCACAGTTAAAATCCCTCCAGCTATTATAAATCCATCAGCTTTTGTTGTCAGAAGAGCTGAAATGTTTTGAAAGCCAGGATCATCTTCATTAGGTGCATAGATGTTTAGAGGACAATCTCCCCCTCTAATTGACCTACGGCCAAAATGTAGCGTCCTTTTTGTCTTCATATTGTTCTCTAAAACAAAGCCCAGTGATCTATGACATAAGATGGCAACTCCTCTCTGCTGCCCCTCTCACATGAAGCAGTGTAAGCCTGCCCCGCCCAGCCCCTTCTGAGTTTTCTATGTTTGTGTCTCATTAAGATGGGTCTCCTGAAGCATTGCAATTAAACTGTTCAGTCTTTTCAGCTGCCAGGATTTTATTTCTCTTTATTGGGTTATTTACACAGGGCTGCAGTGGCCAGCTGGTAGAGCTGTTGCCTTGTAGCAAGAAGGTTCTGGGTTCGATTCCCGGCCCGGTCTTTCTGCATAGAGTTTGCATGTTCTCCCTGGGCATGCGTGGGTTCTCTCCGGGTACTCGCTTCCTCACAGTCCAGAAACATGACTGTCAGGTTAATTGGCCTATAAATTCTCCCTAGGTGTGAGTGTGTGTGTGCATGTTTGTTTGTCCTGTGTGTCTCTATGTTGCCCTCGACAGACTGGCGACTGTCCAGGAGTGACCCGCCTCTCCCCCGAAATGACAGCTGGAGATAGGCACCAGCAACCCTCCGACCCCAGTAAGGGAAAAAGGTGCAGGAAAATGGATGGATGGATGGGTTATTTACACCATTTATATTGTAAGTGATTACTGTTAATGAATCTATTTTTTACCTACGGTTTCTGGGTTTTCCTCTCTTTTCCCCTTTTCCCCATAAACATACCTAATGAGTTTCTCTCTTGTAACCGTACTTAATAACTGTGATCAGGGTAACGTCAGCACCCAGATCTTCATAAAAAATATTATTTGCCGAGACACACAAAACATTAAAGAAAAAAAAGAGTTTTCCTGAACATGAAAAACAACTTGAACTTCCAATACCTGAGGGGTTTTTCCCTGAAATGAAGCGAACACAAACATAAGAGTACAAACAAACTCAGGGCCCCCCACCCCGATCTTCTTTGGGCAGAGAGACAAGGCTCTCTGGGTGTTGTGCACAAAGTACCTAGGCGATGGTCCTCAGGATGTCCCCAAAGTGTCCTCACACCGCCATGGTTGTGAAGTTTGCTTCATCCAATTTTCCCTCTTTTCCCATCCCCACTGTTTTGTTGCTTTTTTTACAACAATTAGCTTGAATCTATACATTTAAGTCAATATTTTATGATAAATGATACTCCTTTACATGTCTAGTCTTATTTTTATTTCATTCTACTGTCATTGTCCATTGTTTTCCATACTCTTTGTCACAGATTTAGCCTCCTTTTACCTTCCATCCAGCTTCTAGACGTGGCATGGCGACTTATCACCACCAAGGACTCTCTCCTCTCTGTTGTCACCATGGATCATGGCTCTGATCTCAGCAGGGTTCAGCTGTTGGCTCTTCCTCTTCTTTCCCTGGTGTCCATCCGTCTGTGTCAGCTCCTCTTCCAGTGTCTCTCTGTCCTCCAGGGCTGGTTCAATGCCGAGATCTTTCAGGGTAGACTGCGCTGCTAAAAGTGAGAGGGAAAAGCTTTGTGCCCCGTTCAAGAAGAGTTTCAGCTGAGCTGGGTGTGGTGACTGGGCTTTAATGTTCTTTTCTTTTTAGCGTTTTATTACCTCTCGGACCTTTTTCCTTTTCCTCTGCAGGTCAGGTGGTAGTCATGATCGAAATAAATCGTGTTCTTGGTACTTTATGTTTCTTGCTTCCAAGCTTGTAAAAGCACTTTTGTTTCAATAAAATCCAGGTGTCTTCTCACCTATCCTTCTCTCCTTCACAATAAAAGCACACATTCTGGTGTGAAATATATACATTGCATCCACCACACTCGTCACTTTTAGCCGTGGAGGTTAGCTTCTCTTTCTAGCAAATGTCCCAGTGCTGTCTCCTGCCGTCTGCTACTGTCCTCCGTTGACTACTCTGTCCTCCGCTTCAGTTAATCTTCTGTCCAGCCTCCATTCGTTTCTTCCCGTCCTCCATGGATGGCTCTACCCGGTGTAGAGCTCTTCAGGTCCGGAATGAGCCGGTGTTTTTCTGACGCAGTTTTCTTAATTCCGCTATCTGCGCCGTTTCTCCGCTAGCATGCGTTCCCGCTAGCATCGCCGTTTCCGCTAGTATCGCCGTTTCCCGCTAGCATCGCCGTTTCCCCAGCACGCCCGTAGCTTCAGTGGTGTAGCTTCGCTAACGTTAGCTGCTTGGAGCCTACAGTAACGTCGTCTTTCTACCAGCTTTCATGTCTTCTTCTCTGTATTCTGACTAGAACTCCGTCCTCTTAAGCCCTTTCTTTCAGTTTAATACTCATTTACTTTTCATTACTTTGTCGTCTATTTATTGATGAGGGTCTGTGGAGCAGCAAAGTTATCGTCCGTCTTCTCCATTGCCTTCCCGAAAGTCTGCATCGATTCTTTTAAAATTGATGATGGTATTGTTAAATTAAAACTAGTTCTGACCACTCCCTGATGTTCCTGACCTCATAAGCATCAAAACTGACCAGGGTGCCAAAACGTTTTTGAGGGTGCAATACTTTAATACTTATCGTGTTGCTTAGTTTTAACATAGGAAGCTTACCCCTTAAGGGTGCACATAGTTTTTAAGCTTAGTGAAGCTCATACAAATGCTTACATTAAAAATAGCTTTCTTTTAGTGTTCTATTAAAGAAACAACAAAATCAAGGTGTTAATACTTTTATTGAAGCCTTAATCAACTAATCAACTCATACTTAATCAACAGTTAACATGTGTGCAAAAACAAAGTAATTTAGCAGAAACTAATAAGAAAAGTGTTTGAATGTGCAACGGTTTGAACAGGAAGAGGCCTAAAACAGGATGTTGCTTAGACTTACATGTCTCAGTTAAAGGTTAGTTTTTAGCACCTATGAAAGACGCCAGCTAGAAAATTTGCTGTTCTTAGGACTATCGGCCCACCCTGTGCAGTTTTTAACCTTTTGATACATCTTTTGACCTCACACCTTTTAATTTCTTAGAAGAAATTGGTTGTCAGACAGTTCTAAGAAACTTGGTGTTTTGCAAAAGTCTTACTCACACCTGTGTGTGTGATGTGACTGTTTTAGCTGTATAAAGAGAGGATGTTTCCTTATCCAACTTAGAGTTGACTTTGACAAGCTGACTTAGATGCTGTCAAGCGCTCTCCATCTGCAGATGTTAAATAAAGTGTTTGTTCATTGAAGCTTTGACTCAGCAACCTTAATCTGGAGAACAATTGAAAGTTTTCTCCAACAGTATCTTCTAAAATCATAATGTAAATAGGACGGAAATCATTCAGGTCAAAGGTCATCATCCAGTCAGAGTCTCTTCAGGCTCAAACTGCTGCAGCTTCTGAGGATCAGCAGGAAACAGAGCGATTCTTTGCAGAGATCAGATCCTGCAGAGAGAAGAAAGATGCAGAGATCAGATCAGTGAGAGTTTCCAGCTTCTCCAGCAGCAGTCAGTGACGCAGCACATCCAGTAGAAGAGCAGCAGGGCCTGTTCAGAGCAGCTTCCTTTCAGCTCTCGTCTCAACGTGTTGCAGTGAACACACCGAGCTCCAAGCTCACACACCTACACACACTTTCAGCATCCAGTCTGCTTCCTCTGCAGGTTCCACTCAAGTCCACAGTGGAAACAAACTGCTGAGAGTCTGAAGCTTCACTGCTGCTCCAACACTGGGGGGATGGATTTGCTGCTGCCATTCAAACACAAACTGCTGCTGGAACATCAGCTGACTGAGCAACATGGAGGCTGTCCCTGAACACATCTGGATGAGACTGAGGACAGGAGGACGCATGTCCACATGTGAGGACTGGAGCAGAAAGAGCAGCTGCTGACTAAATGAATGATGGTCTGTGAAATCAGCCAGTGGTTTCCAGGCTGCAGTCAGACTGATCTCAGAGCTGTGACCAACATCACCCTGATCAGTTGTTTCCTGTTGAACTGAGAGAACAAGCAGATCTGAGATCAGATCTGCTGCTGCCACAGGTTTGATGAATGAGGACCACTGTCTCTAGACATGGTGGACGGCTGGACGCTGGAGTCCAGCTGGACTTCCTGGAGACATGAACACAGCAACAACACTCATCTTCACTCCAACACAGGAACACAGCAAGCTGCTGCTCTCTGATTGGCTGATTGCTGTCTCTGTGTCCAATCGGAAGCCTGAACCTTCTCCTCCCACTGAGAAGCTGCAGCTTTACTGGGAACACTGGATCTTTGCTTTGATGGGAACTGGGTTTAGTTCAAGATGCTGGCAGCTGGACTCACTGCAACATTTACTTACTTTACATCGTTTACAAAAAGCTTCAGCTGCTGAACATCTGATTCATTCAGGTTGTTGTCGCCCAGGTCCAGTTCAGTCAGATGGGACGGGTTGGACTTCAGAGCTGAGAACAGAGAAGAACAGCTGATCTCTGACAACCTGCAGTGGTCCAACCTGAATAAAGAATAAAAGATGTGAGCTGAAGCCAACAGGATCAACTTTAAAGCTCAATAATAGAAATGAATAAAAATGATTTCATTGAATGTAAAAGTCCCAGAAACATGATGAACTGATGTTTAATATCTGATCCAGTAAAACTGGTTTCTAGAGTCCAAACCAGCAGAACCAGAACTTGTTATTCTGACGTGTTGTTAGCACATTTCAGTCGGGCCTTCAGTGGTTCTGGTGGAATTTCAGCTCTTATTTAGTTCAGATTCATTTTAAATGTCAAACTGATTCCTGATGTTTCTGTTAATCTTTACAGGTTAATAAAGTTTGTGGTTTTATCAATGATGGTTTATTGATCATTTATGATCAGAAGCTCAGAGATGTGGATGAACATCATTATTTAGTGAATTAAGCCTCAGTCTGTCTTGGACATAATGACATTTTATCAGGTTTTATATCTGATTGTTTGGAGATATTAAGACATTTAATGATCCTAATATCAGAGTTTTATCAGCCTTTAGTCTCCAATCTGACCTTTGACCTTCTCTCTGCAGGTCTGGTTGGTGTCTGTGAAATGAACGCTGTGATTGGTTGGATGTGATGGTGGGAGGAGGAACTGCTTGTGCTTTTATAAAACAGAGAAACTTTAACTGGACCAAACCATAGAAGAAGAAAGCAGACGTTACCATGGAGATCCTCAGAGAGGATCAGTAGAATATCAGCATCTGTCTGCAGTTTAGTGCAACTTTCACATCACAAACATCCAGAATAAAACATGGTTTCTTACTGTAATCGTTGTAATCTGCATTCAGGATCCTGTAGAAAACCACAGAGCTCCTTCACTACAGAATCATTCAGGTCGTTGTTCCAGCTCAGGTCCAGTTGGGTCAGATGGGTCGGGTTGGACTTCAGAGCTGAGACCAGAGAAGAACAGCTGATCTCTGACAACCTGCAGTTTATCAATCTGAATAAAGAATAAAAGATGTGAGCTGAAGCCAACAGGATCAACTTTAAAACTCAATAATAAAATGTAGAAAATTAATTTCACTGAATGTAAAAGTCCCAGAAACATGATGAACTGATGTTTAATATTTGATCCAGTTAAACTGGTTTATAGAGTCCAAACCAGCAGAACCAGAACATGTTATTATGACGTGTTGTTAGAATTTCAGTCGGGCCTTCAGTGGTTCTGGTCGGGAATTAAAATGGACTTTAAGAACCAAAGTGTGACATTAGAGCTGTTAATGAATGCTGCAGTGATTTAATGGAAGCAGCTCATTTCCACAGTGACCTTTGACCTTCTATTGAGTGGAACTGAGTGATTTATCTGGAGGACCAACAGCTGCAATAATTACACTTCACTCATTCATAAACACATGAACACATGAGTGGAAACTGAACTGACTGCTTTATTCTTCATGTGTTCATCTCTACAGGAAACTAGAAATAACCAAGGAAATGGGAGGGAATACTTTGTTCACCTCACATTTATTCACAGCTTGGAAAATATTTACAGATTATTTTCAGATAATTTACTTGATGCTGCTGTATTAAAATGTAACTGTTTCCGGTTGGACTGAGCTCTAATATTTCAGTCCAGATTAATTTGAAATGTCAAACTGATTCCCGAAAGTTTAGTGGCAACTTTCACATCAGAAACATCCAGAATAAAACATGGTTTCTTACGTTAATCGTTGTATTCTGCATTCAGGATCCTGTAGTAAACCACAGAGCTCCTTCACTCCAGAATCATGTCAGGTTGTTCCAGCTGAGGTCCAGTTCAGTCAGATGTTACGGGTTGGATTTCAGAGCTGAGGCCAGAGAAGAACAGCTGATCTCTGACAACCTGCAGTTCAGTCAACCTGAATAAAGAATAAAAGATGTGAGCTGAAGCCAACAGGATCAACTTTAAAACTCAATAATATTAATGTATAAAAATGATTTCATTGAATGTAAAAGTCCCAGAAACATGATGAACTGATGTTTAATATCTGATCCAGTAAAACTGGTTTCTAGAGTCCAAACCAGCAGAACCAGAACTTGTTATTCTGACGTGTTGTTAGAACATTTCAGTCGGGCCTTCAGTGGTTCTGGTGGGACTGAGCTCTAATATTTCAGTCCAGATTCATTTTAATGTCAAACTGATTCCTGATGTTTCTGTTCATCTTTACAGGTTAATAAAGTTTGTGGTTTTATCAATGATGGTTTATTGATCATTTATGATCAGAAGCTCAGAGATGTGGATGAACATCATTATTTAGTGAATTAAGCCTCAGTCTGTCTTGGACATAATGACATTTTATCAGATTTATATCTGATTGTTTGGAGATATTAAGACATTTAATGATCCTAATATCAGAGTTTTATCAGCCTTTAGTCTCCAATCTGACCTTTGACCTTCTCTCTGCAGGTGTGGTTGGTGTCTGTGAAATGAACGCTGTGATTGGCTGAATATGATGGTGGGAGGAGGAACTGCTTGTGTTTTTATAAAACAGAGAAACTTTAACTGGACCAAACCATAGAAGAAGAAAGCAGACGTTACCATGGAGATCCTCAGAGTGGATCAGTAGAATATCAGCATCTGTCTGCAGTTTAGTGGCAACTTTCACATCACAAACATCCAGAATAAAACATGGTTTCTTACTGTAATCGTTGTAATCTGCATTCAGGATCCTGTAGAAAACCACAGAGCTCCTTCACTACAGAATCATTCAGGTCGTTGTTCCAGCTCAGGTCCAGTTGGGTCAGATGGGACGGGTTGGACTTCAGAGCTGAGACCAGAGAAGAACAGTTGATCTCTGACAAACTGCAGTCCCTCAACCTGAATAAAGAATAAAAGATGTGAGCTGAAGCCAACAGGATCAACTTTAAAACTCAATAATAGAAATGTATAAAAATGATTTCATTGAATGTAAAAGTCCCAGAAACATGATGAACTGATGTTTAATATTTGATCCAGTAAAACTGGTTTATAGAGTCCAAACCAGCAGAACCAGAACATGTTATTATGACGTGTTGTTAGAACATTTCAGTCGGGCCTTCAGTGGTTCTGGTCGGAATTAAATGGACTTTAAGAATCAAAGTGTGACATTAGAGCTGTTAATAATGCTGAATGGAAGCAGTTCTGTGAGGGATTTTACGTTATTATCATTTTCTACATTCATATTGTCATACATTTACACTTCAGTAGTGGTCAGCACTGATGTGATAATGCCATATATTGTTAATCAGCACCAGTCAGTGCTGATGCAATTTTCATTTGATCTTGTCTGTGTTCTGGAAGCTGATTGTTCCTACACTTGAGCTAGATGTGTCAGATAAAGGTTGCTTTGTTAGGCCCTGAGGTGCAAAACGCTACAACATTAACAAAAACACTACAACATTAACATTATTATTTTGGTAGACATTGGTACAACATTATTTTGGTAGAAGCCCGTGATCTCTTCTAAGTGAAGACAGCATGTTCATATTAATTACGGTTTGTCCACGATATTTTTCTAAGCGCACCAAAGTTTTCAATTTTTGAAAATTAGGTGTGAGTCCGTTGAGTGAGCGTCCAAGGATTTTTGACGAAAAATATTTTTGAAATGCATTCCTTGCACAAATATGACCCCATTGGTTTAAAAAGTTGGTCAGGACATTGATATGCATGCCTGCTCCCGTAAAATGCTTTCAAATTTGTCCTAAGGCTTTGGTTTTCTGTCAAGGAGCTTCAGACCACAGTGATCGACAGGAAAAATCAGGCTCTGAGCCATTGTTTTCCATATATTTCTGAAAATGTCAGAGCTCAGCGCACCATCTCTCTCTCGTGCTGTTATTACTGTGAGCGAGGTAGAGATATGAATCGGTAATATCGGAGAGGAAAGATAGCCCTCGCATACGCTTCAAACGGTTTTCCGATCGTATCACGGTTTTCGAACTGCAAGGTGTTGTTGGACTGCTTTTGACTCAAATTCAGGTAGAATTCCTTTGATCTGGATTAAGAGACTTCAATCAGGCTCACAGCTGGCTGTTGCAGAGGCTATTAATTACACATAGCAACGGAACACAGGCTGGGGCAAAGCTGCTGATTAGGACTTCAATGACATTTTCTCTGTAGTTTTAACTATGGCAAACACTCAGTTAAAACAGAGGGCTGACCAGAAGTCAGAACTACAACATGGCGGCACTCTGACTTACTACAGAAGAAGGCTGAGCAGAATGTTAGACCTACATTAATGGCAGAACTCTTTTACTACAGAGGAGAGATGAGCTGGAAGTTAAGAACTAGAATGATGGCTGAACCACAGCTACTGATAGGATTAGTGTAACCATTTATAACAAAACTAGCTGCTTTAAGCAGTTACAATGCTATCTCTCCCTCTGTGTCTGACTCACATGACAGTTGAGCTGCTCTTTAGAACTACAATGACTGAAGGTTAGAACTACAACATGGCAGAACTTTCTAAACAGGATGACTGAGCTGGGATTTAGAACTACTTGCTGATGTGGCCATTATATAGCTGGATTAACCAAATCACTGTTACAGATGGGATTAGTTTTATCATTTAAAATAAAGGTAATTGAACATTTCAAAATAAAAGCCTTTACATTTTTCACATCAAGTAATTCTCTTTTGAACTTATTATAACTGGTTTAGCCCAACCATTGTTAGATATTGGATCAGTGTGGCTATTTAAAAACGAAGCTAAATGAAGATTTCAAAATAAAAGCATCAATATTATTCTGAGATTAATGCACCGCCTGTGGCGAGTCAAATAATATTAGCCTTTATTATCCGTTGCCCCAAGGTCAGTGCACGCCAAAGCGGTGCTAATATATTACCCTTTACTATCTTTTTCTTTCAGGTTAGTTAGCTAATTAGCATTAGCCTTTTCCTAAAAAAACAGCTTTTATCTGTTTTTCTTGCTATTAGCCATGTTCAGTATACTGAATGGAATACGTCAAATAAGGATATCATGCATGTGATACCCCACATGCTAGTGACAGCATTTAGGCTAACATTAGCATTTAGGCTAATTGCCGCTTATAGAATCATTTCAACATAACAAATTGCATAAGTCCATGTTAGTCAACATGCTTTTGCTTCTGCACGTTATTGACTATACTGTAGCTAAGCATCAGTATAGTAACTTTTAGCATCAGAATGCTGGGTCCAAACCGACGGGCACACTTTGGCAGGCCCCAGTTAAATTTCTGCAGGAATTTTCTAGTTTAATATAGAACGTTCATGTTTTTAAAAAACACGTTGAAGCTAGAATGACTTCCGGTTAAAACGTAAACGAGCTGTCGTCCAATCAGTGATTTCTTAGGTCTCCACTTCTTAGGTCTACCTCTTCCGTTTTGGTTAATGTTGTAGTGTTTTGCACCTCAGGGCCACCGTACTTGCTTATCTTTTCACATTCTTCCTTTCCTGAATAAAAGGCTTGCCAAGCTGAAAGAAGGCAGAGCGCTTGGTGAACAGGATCGGAAAGATCCTCTTTGCAGATGCCTTCTCCTTTAGCAAAAGTACCGCCAAAATGATTACGTTTGTCTGTGGTACTTTTATGAAGGCTCAGAAAAATATCCATCAAGCTTAGTTCCACAGTGACAGTAACCTTCTATTGACTGGAACTGAGTGATTTATCTGAAGGACCAACAGCTACAATCGTTGCACTTAACTCATTCATAAACACATGAACACATGTTACCTCACATTTATTCAACGCTTGGAAAATATTTACAGATTATTCAGATAATTTGCTTAAATTGATGCTGCTGTATTAAAATGTAACTGTTTCTGGTTGGACTGAGCTCTAATATTTCAGTTCAGATTCATTTTAAATGTCAAACTGATTCCTGATGTTTCTACATCTGTTCATTTTTTTTATTCATATATTTATTAATATTTTTGCATATGGAAAAAAGGTGTTTACATATTCAGGGTGCAAAAGTGTTGAGCAAAAACAAACTGTTTTCACCATCGACTTTAAGATGCATGTTTTCGGGAATAAAGAACATGTACAGAAGACCTCCAATACTAAAACATAAAGAAAGAAAATTAATAGTGAAAAACACATGCACACATAAAGACATCGGGAAAAAAAGGAAGAAAGAAGTGGACGTGCAGGAGGGTCTACATTTTGAAGCAATAAACTCAATAAATGGCCATTTAGAGTAGAATTTGTTCAAGTTTCCAGTTTTTGTGTATCTAATTTTCTCCTCTTTCAAAAAGGACATGACCTCATGTATCCACATTGTGCTTGGAGCTATAGTTGATTTCCAGTTGCAGAGAAGGTGGCGCCTGGCGATCACAGAGGTAAAAGCCCCCAGCTCTCTAGCGGAGTATTGACTATGTTGCTCCAGCAGACCAAAGATACCAGTGTGAGCTGAAGTGTCTATTTTTCTCAAAAGTACAACAGACATGGTGTGAAAGTAAATTTGCAGAAATGTGTGAGGGCTGAGCAGGTGAAAAACATGTGCAGATTGCAGGGTGTTTCGGTTGCAAACATCTACCAGTATTTGGGAATCTGTGCCAGCCTCGTTTTTGAATCATGACATCTGAAAACCACTTTGAACTGTATCAAGCTCAGGCACATATTGAAGTTTAGTGAACGGCTGTCAGGGCAGCCCCCCCAATGATCATCCAAAAACCAGCCCCAGTTCTCGCTCCCAGCTCTCTTAGTGTTCGTAGTTAGAAAGACATCATGTGATTGAATCGAGTTACAGATCTTTGAAATTAGAGATCTTTGCAGGGCTTTAAGTTGTATAAGTTCACCCCACGCTTTTCTCATTTTCTCAGAGTGTCTACAACTATGAGGTTGTGTTTGTAGAGGGGTTTACAGAGTTGGACCTGTAAGTGAGGCTGAGGGACATGAATGTGCTTCTAGTTGACACCAGGGTATGTCAACTGAATTAGACCAGAAAGCAATTTTAGTTTTGTTAGCCGCCCAGTAATAAAACTGAAGACTGGGTAGGCAGAGGCCACCATAAAACTTACAGTTCTCTAGTATTTATTGTCTTACTCTGGGCGTTTTGCCTCTATGAAAAAATGACAGATAGCTGAATCTAATGATTTAAAAAAAACTTCTTGGTAAAAATACAGATAGACATACGAAGAAGAAATAGAAATTTTGGTCAGATGTTCATCTTAACAGTACTTATTCTCCCAATCAGAGAGAGTGGGAGGGACCGCCATTTTTGAAAGTCTTTGTTAATGTCAACACAGAGGGAAGAAAATTTTAAGAGTACAGAGACTTAAAAGATCTGGTTATGGTGACCCAAGATACCGAAAACCTAAAGGGAACAGCTTGAGAGGAACATCAGATTGGGAGAGCTGCAGTGCCAAATGGTTAACAGGATAACATTCACTCTTGGCGACATGAACTTTATACCCTGAGAACGGGCGAATCTGGGAAAGAACTGAATAGTGGGGCAGGTTCCTATTGGATCGGTGACATATAAAAGCGAATCATCTGCATACAATGATAGCCTTAGTTCTGTGTGACTCCTGACGATTCCATCAACACTGGAGAGAAAAAATACTCAGAGGCTCTATTGCAGGGCAAACAAGAGGGCGGCAGGGGCAGCCCTGCCTACAACCTCTGTTTAAAGAGAAGCATCCGGATCGGTTGTTATTGGTGGTAATACTGGCACAGGGCCGTGTATAAAGAAGGATCCATGATATAACATTTGTACCAAATCCAAATTTAGTTAAAACAGCAAACAGGTGAGTCCATTCAACCCGATCAAACGCCTTTTCAGCATTGATTGATATGACAACCTCAGCGCTACTGTAGTCTCCCCCCAATGAACATTTAACAAGGTGCCAACATTGTAATAAAGCCGACGCCCTTTATGAAGCCAGTCTGCTCCTTGGAGACAATTGTTGGGAGAACTGGATCAAGTCTCTGGGCCTTTGCAAGAATCCTCTTGTGTTCCACATGCAATTAAAAGATATTGGCCTATAGGGGCGCAGAGGTCAGGATCCTGGTCCTTCTTTAAGAGAAAACTGATAGAAGTCTGTCTTAGCGAGGGCCAAGAGAACCGAGTGACAGAGACTCAACATAGACAGAATGAAGCAGGGGAAAAGTTTGGGTTGCAATGCTTTAAAAACATCAACTGGGAACCCGTCGGGTCCAGGAGCTTCATTGTTTTGCATATTTTGTAAAGCAGCATTTAACTCCTGAACAGTCAGACCAGATTCTAGGTGATCAATCAGTTCTGAGTCTAAAGGGAAACTGAAGCTCATCCAAACGTATGCATATCAGTCAAATCTGGTGGGAGTTCAGATTTATATAGAGACTCATAGGATGATGAAAACCGAACATCTGTTCATCTTTACAGGTTATTAAAGTTTGTGGTTTTAATTATTTATGATCAGAATGCAGGAAATGTGGATCAATATTAACATTTTTAATGAGGTTGAACATAATGACAGTTATATGGTTTCAAATCTGATTGGACATATTAAGACATTTAATGATCCTAATATCAGAGTTTTATCAGCCTTTAGTCTCAATCTGACCTTTGACCTTCTCTCTGCAGGTCTGGTTGGTGTCTGTGAAATGAACGCTGTGATTGGTTGAATGTGATGGTGGGAGGAGGAACTGCTTGTGCTTTTATAAAACAGAGAAAGTTTAACTGGACCAAACCATAGAAGAAGAAAGCAGACGTTACCATGGAGATCCTCAGAGTGGATCAGTAGAATATCAGCATCTGTCTGCAGTTTAGTGGCAACTTTCACATCAGAAACATCCAGAATAAAACATGGTTTCTTACTCTAATCGTTGTATTCTGCATTCAGGATCCTGTAGAAAACCACAGAGCTCCTTCACTCCAGAATCATTCAGGTTGTTGTAGCTCAGGTCCAGTTCAGTCAGATGGGACGGGTTGGACTTCAGAGCTGAGACCAGAGAAGAACAGCTGATCTCTGACAAACTGCAGTCCAACAACCTGAATAAAGAATAAAAGATGTGAGCTGAAGCCAACAGGATCAACTTTAAAACTCAATAATAGAAATGTATAAAAATGATTTCATTGAATGTAAAAGTCCCAGAAACATGATGAACTGATGTTTAATATTTGATCCAGTCAAACTGGTTTATAGAGTCCAAACCAGCAGAACCAGAACATGTTATTATGACGTGTTGTTAGAACATTTCAGTCGGGCCTTCAGTGGTTCTGGTCGATTTCAGCTCTAATATTTCAGTTCAGATTCATTTTAAATGTCAAACTGATTCCTGATGTTTCTACATCTGTTCATCTTTACAGGTTAATAAAGTTTGTGGTTTTATCAATGATGGTTTATTGATCATTTATGATCAGAAGGTCAGAGATGTGGATGAACATCATTATTTAGTGATTTTAGCCTCAGTCTGTCTTGGGCATAATGACATTTTATCAGGTTTTATATCAGATTGTTTGGAGATATTAGACATTTAATGATCCTAATATCAGAGTTTTATCAGCCTTTAGTCTCCAATCTGACCTTTGACCTTCTCTCTGCAGGTCTGGTTGGTGTCTGTGAAAGGAACGCTGTGATTGGCTGAATGTGATGGTGGGAGGAGGAACTGCTTGTGCTTTAATAAAACAGAGAAACTTTAACTGGACCAAACCATGAAGAAGAAAGCAGACGTTACCATGGAGATCCTCAGAGTGGATCAGTAGAATATCAGCATCTGTCTGCAGTTTAGTGGCAACTTTCACATCAGAAACATCCAGAATAAAACATGGTTTCTTACTTTAATTGTTGTATTCTGCATTCAGGATCCTGTAGAAACCACAGAGCTCCTTCACTCCAGAATCATTCAGGTTGTTTCCACTCAGGTCCAGTTCAGTCAGATGGGACGGGTTGGACTTCAGAGCTGAGACCAGAGAAGAACAGCTGATCTCTGACAACCTGCATCTCCACAACCTGGATAAAGACTAGAAGATGTGAGCTGAAGCCAACAGGATCAACTTTAAAACTCAATAATAGAAATGTATAAAAATGATTTCATTGAATGTAAAAGTCCCAGAAACATGATGAACTGATGTTTAATATTTGATCCAGTAAAACTGGTTTATAGAGTCCAAACCAGCAGAACCAGAACATGTTATTATGACGTGTTGTTAGAACATTTCAGTCGGGCCTTCAGTGGTTCTGGTCGGGAATTAAAATGAACTTCAAATTTTAAAATAGTTTCATATCAGAAACAAAGTCAATTTTGGTTTATCTCAGGTATCTGGAAGAAACCTGTGACACTGTTGATCCACCAGGTGGCGCTGCTCTGCTGCTGATCAAGTTCTCAATGTTTTGTTTTAAAGTAAAAATATTTACTGAACTATGTGGACAGTAAATACTAGGAGAACTTATTCTGGTTTGGTCCAGACCAGGGATCTTCAACTCCAGGCCTCCATGGCCGGCGTCCTGCAACCTTCAACACCTGAGTCCCATCATGAGGTCATCAGCAGGACTCTGGAGAACCTGACTGCGTCGTCATTTCATTCAGGTGTTGAAGCAGAAACATCTAAAGGTTGCAGGACACCAAACCTGGAGGCCTGGATTTGAAGAGTCCTGGTCTAGAAGCTGCTATGCTGCGTCGTCTGCCAGCATGTTGCCATGACAACAGTTCAGCCTCATTTCCAACTGCCGAAACGAAAAACGAAACAGAGTGTAACTGACATTAACTGCCGCTCTTAGAGTGAGAAAAAGAGTGGATTTTTGACAAAAATTATTTTGAAATCGCCCCATGGCTACAATTATCGCCGATTGCTCTGAAAGTCGGTCAAAACATCGCACCGAATGCCTGCTCCCGAAAAATGTCTTCAAAATTTTCTAGGTCTTACGGTTTTCTGTCAAGGTGTTTCAGAGCAAAACAAGTGACAGGTTTACTCAGGCTCTGAGCCATTCATTTTGAGATTTTCTGAAAAGTTTCAGAGGTCAGCGCAGCCATTTTTTCTCGTCGCTGTAATTTCTGTGTTTGTGCAACAGATATGAATTGCAGTAGTATCGGAGAACAGAAATCGATCTCTGATACGCTTCAAACGGTTTTCGGATCGACATCACGGATCCTGAAAGAGAAGCATCTGTTTGTACTGATTTTTTTCATCAAAGCTCAGATAGATAGAATTTTTTCAGCTTTCTGTCTGACACACATATGTCAGTTGGCAGAAGATTAATCACCATAGCAACGGAACACAGAGGCAGGCAGAGCAGCTGGTTTGAACTACAGAAACGTCATCACTTTCGTTCTGAGCAGAATGTCAGAACTGTCTATTACTACAGAGCTCAGTGATCACAATGTTACAACTAGAATGTTTTGGGCACCATATAAGTGTTTTAACCCAACCAGAGTTACTCATAAGATTAGTGTAGCCATTTATAACAAAATGTTATTAAAATAAAAGCTTGAATATTCTTCCGTTCCTTATTATCTTTTTTCTCTCAGGTTAGTGGAAGCAGTTAGAAAACTAACTGCTTTAAAAGGGTAGAACTACAACATGGCGGAACTTTCAGTTACTACAGAAGAGGGATGAGCTGGCATTTAGAATTACTTGCTGTTTTGGCCATTATATAGCTGGATTAACCAAATCACTGTTACCCATTGAATTAGTGTGGTCATTTCAAATAAAGCTAAATAAAAATTTCAAGATAAAAGCCTAAATATTCCTCTGAGATTAATGCACCGCCGCAGGCAGTGCAAATAATATTAGCCTCTATTATCTGTTGCCCTAACGTCAGTGCACCGCCGTAGCCCTTACTATCGTTTGATCTCAGGTTAGCATTAGCACTTTTCCCGTAAAGTTTCACCTGTTTTTCTTGCTTATTAGGCATGTTTAGTATACTGACTGGAGTAAGTCAAATAGACAATCATGCTACTGATACCCCACATGCCAGTGACAGCATTTATGCTGACATTAGCATTTTAGCTATACACCAATTTCAACATACAGATTTGCAAAGTCCATGTTTGTCAACATGCTTTTGCTTGTGCACATGCTATTGACTATACTGTAGCTAAGCTTAGCATTGATGCTAACTTTTAGCATCAGAACGCTGGGTCCAAACCGAGGGCACACTTTTGGCAGGCCCCGGTTAAATTTCTTCAGGAATTTTCTAGTTTATTTATTTTTCTTACGTCACCCGGATGCGGCTGTACCGCTGCGTGTACCCCCACAAAAGTGGTATCAAAACGTGCGCTCGGTCCCGGAGGTGAGCTATTATTTTTATTGGCAAACGAGTTCGACGGCAACGTAAAAAGCGAAAAACTAGCGAAATTTTAAAATGTCAAAATCAGAGTGTGCGTGATGTCATCGGCCGCCAGTTAGAGTGCGAGAATGAGTGGATTTTTGACCGAAAATGATTTGAAATCGCCGTCACGCCCACAAATATCGCCCTATCGATATGAAACTCGGTCATGACATCGATACGCATGCCTGCTCCGGTAAAATGTTTTCGAAATTTCTCTATTGTTTATGGTTTTCTGCCAAGGTGCTTCAGAGCAAAACAAGTTCCAGGTTTACTCAGGCTCTCAGCCATTCATTTTGAGACTTTCCTAAAGTTTCAGAGCTCAGCGCACACCATCTTTCTCTCATCGCTGTTATTACTGTGAGAGAGGTAGAGATATGAATTGGGTAATATCGGAGAGGAAAGATAGCCCTCATCGATCAAACGGTTTTCCGATACATATCATGGTTCCCGATTGGGAAGGAGTTGTTCGGACGGCTTTTTCACTAAAATTCGGTAGAATCCCCTTTGATCCAGATCAAAGTCAGATCAATCAGGCTCACAGCTGGCAGTTGGCAGAGGCAATTAATTACCATAGTAACAGAACACAGGCTGGGCCAGAGCTGCTGATTAGGATTTAAAGACATCATCTCGTAGTTCTAACTATGGCAAACACTCCACACCAGAAGTCAGAACTACAACATGGCGGAACTGTGATTTACTACAGAAGAAGGCTGAGCGGAATGTTAGAACTACATGGGAACTCTGTTACTACAGAGGAGAGATGAGCTGGAAGAAGAACTAATTTGGCTTAACCAAAACTCAGGATTATTGCCCCAGGTCAGTGCGACCGCCACAGGCGGTGCTAATACTATCAGCCTTTACTATCTTTTTTCTCGTTAGTTAGCTAATTAGCATTATCCTTTCCTAAAAAACACTTTTTATCTGTTTTCTTGCTTATTAGCCACGTTTAGTATAGTCAATGGAGTAAGTCAAATAAGGTCATCATGCATGTGATACCCCACATGCTAGTGACAGCATTTAGGCTAACATTAGCGTTTTGGCTAATTTAAGCTTATACACTAATTTCAACATAACAAATGGCATAAGCCCATGTTTGTCAACATGCTAGTGATACTCCACATTCCATGACAGCAGTTTTAGGCTAACGTTAGCATTTTGGCTAATTTCCGCTTATACAATACTTTCAACAGAACAAATTGCACAAGTCCATGTTAGTCAACATGCTTTTGATTCTGCACTTGCTAGACTATACTGCAGCTAAGCAGCATTGACGCTAATCAGAACGCTGGGTCAAAACTGACGGGCACACTTGGCAGGCCCCAGTTAAATTTCTGCAGGAATTTTCTAGTTTCACTTATTTTTGTTCATCAGTCCAAAACATTTTAAAGTGGAAAATAAAGATCAATATTCTCAAAGTCTGAAAAATGAAAATAATTCATTCACTAAGCAAAAAGTTTTAGAAATTATATTCTGACATTTTGAGAGCAGATTGTTTTTAAAGAAAACAGAAATGTGAATATAAATAAGTATTAAAGTATCAACAAAAGATTTAATAGGATAAATAGAGAAAACAAACCTCAGACTCTTCACTTTACAGACTGAACTCTGCAGAATCTCAAACACAGGATTCAGTTCAGAGTCTGTAATGGTTCCAATTATGAAGATCTGACTTATTTCCAGTTCAGTCAGATGTTGGTTGGACTTCAGAGCTGAAGCCACAACTTCACATTCAGCCTTTGATAGTTTACAGCCACCAAGTCTGTGAATAGAGAAGAAATAAAGTCAGTTCTAATTAAACATAAATCTATATAAACACACATGATAACATTGATATCATCTGATGAACATCTGGTCTTCACATACTTTACTGAGTTTGATACCACAAAGAATCTTCTTCATTTCATGATTAACATCATGGTTCTGGTTCTGTTCAAAGATCCATTTAATAGAGAATCTGAGCAACAGGTCCAAAAGTTCAGGCTTCATTTCTCAGAACAACATGAAGGTTTTAGCGGCGGCCATCTTGGCTGCCTGTTAGCAAACCTCCTGTTTCTTCATGCTGAGCTCTGACTGCTGCAGCAACAATCTGGATGAGCTCTTCATCACATGACTTTAAAACTGGATTTTCATTGAAGATGAAGGAACGGATGAAATCAGTGGAGCTGATATCCTAACAGACCCAACATGGTGGAGCGGACGGTGATGATCAGAAAATAGTTTCTATTCATCCATTTTCTAGACAGACTTCAGCTTCTAGGATCTTGGCTCCTCTGTGTCTCCAGCAGCCAATGGCTGAGAGGCAGGAGAAACTCTGGACAGGAGGACAATTCATCTGAGCAATCAATGATTTTATTACATATTAAAATCATCTGCAGTAAAACAGAACTCTGTAAATATCTCCAGGTGTCCATGTTAGGATCTGACTGTCTGCTGGATGGAAATGTAATCAAAGCATCTTCATCTGGATCCAACATCCAGATGAACTCCTGACACTAAACAGTCACCAAGCTCTCCTTCCTGAGGAAACCAGGAGCTTCAGCTGCAGCCAGATGTTGAAGATCTTCTATCAGTCTGTGAAGGAAAGTCCAGTTTCCTCCACAGACTGCCCCCCACCACCCTACTGTAGATATGAAATATAGATCATGATGGAAAGAACCAGATGGTCATGAATGGATCCAGCAGCTCTGCTAAAAGCAGCCTAATGCTTCCAGCAGAGCTGTCCTCCTCTCTCCCCATGAGATGATCCACTGTGGCTCCCCACATGAAGCAGCATTTTTCATGGTGAAGCAGTGAAAGTTCTCCCAGTAACTAGAAGAGGCTGGAATGTCTAAAGCAGGTGATCAATACGTCGATTGTGGGAAGGTTTTGAGTCCATCTTGGCAGCAGGTGACAAACTGAAAACCACCAGGAGGCTGAAACCAGCAGGTCCTCTTCTGACGCACTTATCAAAATATTCACTAAGATCCAAACGTTGTCATTTATTAAGGATTTAAAAATCAAGTGTGTTCAATTAATGACTCAGCAAATAATAATCTCTGTAATTGTTTCAACAAGGTGTTGCACAACAGTGTTTTGTTCAAAAAAAAAGCGACTCAAAGACCGACTGACAAGCAGAGCAGGAGTTTAAATCAGCTGATCAACCAGCGCTATGTTCAGGGAGGCTTATTAATAATCGCAAAATAAACATCAAGCCTGAAAACCTCATATTGTAACGGACTGAATGTTTTGTTTTAACCCAACCTCTGCTCAGCTTGCAGGCGGTTGCCATGGCAACGGGTGTGCTTAACCAACAGAGAGAGAGAGAGTAAAAAGGTAGGAGTGGTTTTGAGTTGATCACCTGTTTGGGTTATTTTACCTTTGTTTACCTTTCATTAAGTATTCAACAAACAAATGTTTCCTACTGCGATAATTATGTGGAATTAAATTAGTTGTCTAATATAAAAATAGTTTGGTTTCTCAGCATCTTGCTTTGAGCTCAGAGTCTGAGAGGCTTTTCCTCCATCCAAACATGATATTTATTTTCATCTCTTATTTAGTGGAAATATTGATGTTGATGAATGTTATCATCGTTTTTATTATCTTTTCATTATTTACCCAAGTTTTGTTTTGGTTTAAATAAAAACAACAACTATTTTGACTTTAAACCTGTGCCTGGCTGTTCCTTGACTGCTTGGTCCATCACAGTGGTGTCAGAAGTGGGATCTTGCAGTTAAAGGGCACCAGGTTATTTTTTTTAGTAGTCCCTCTCTTCTTATCCAAGCTATGCAAAGAGCAGGAAGGAGTGCCAAAGGACCAAAAGGAGATCCTCAAAACCAGCTTGTCGGAATGGAGGAGCAAGTTGGAGAGGAAAATGGAGCCTCTGGAGGGGTGGATAGCACTGACGGTAAGGAGCCAACAATATCAGAAGTGATTTCCATTCTTCGTTCTCATATGGGTCAGCAGGAAGCCCAGGAAGCAAGACGAAGGAGGAGTTTAATCGGCAGGAACAGCGCTTCAGAGCACTGCGACACCAATTTCAGCTGCTACAGGTGGAAGTGCAAGCGCGTACCACCCCGGCTCCTATGCCTCAAATGGATGAGTCTCAACAATCAGATGCAGAAGCAAGTGACGGTGATGATCCTACCTGCTGCATAATGAGCAAATGTATGCTCCTCAGGTCAGTTTCACTCTCATGAACCCAGACTTGAAAAACTGATGGATGAGGATGACATTGAACATTTTCTAACAATATTTGAACGCATGGCTCTAGTTTGCCGGTGGAAGAAAGCCGATTGGGTTTTTTATCTGATTCCATTGCTCACTGGCAAAGCAAGAGGTGTGTATGTTCACATGGATATGGATGACTCTTTGGAGTATTATAAAGTTAAAGAAGCTGTTGCTTTAAAAGTACGACATTAATCCTGAAACATACAGATTGAGATTTCGATCATTGGAAGTAAAACCTGCGGAGAATCCAAAAGAACGTATGCAAGATTGAAAGAGTTGTACGGAAAGTGGGTGATGCCAAAACAAAAACTGTGCATGAGGTCGGTGAAATAATCATTTTGGAACAATACTTTAGAATGTTGTCTCCTGAGTTGCAGATATGGATTAAAGAACATAACCCAAAGTCGGCTGCAGAGGCTGCGCAGTTGGCTGAGGTGTTTGTGGCCGCACGGAAAAAGGACAACCATGGAGTCAAAAGCGTGGAAAATGAGGGAGGTTGCAAAACCTGTTCCCTATTACCAAAAGGCAGGGTGAGTAAACCTCTAAAGCTCCAGTCATTGAATGTTCATCAAGAGTCCCAGCCAAGACAGTGATTTGTTATCTGTGTGGGATGGAAGACACACAAAACCAACCTTTCCTGGGTATGACAGATTCTATCATTGGTTTATCCCTCATTTCTAGCCAGGGCCGGCTATTAACGGACCTCACTGGTTCCGAAGCCCCAACAAGATCCTCTGGACAGAGGAGACCAAAACGCTTTTCAGGACCCGGCAATCTCTCAGTAAGAGTCCAGTCCTGCACAGCCCTGATTTTGAAGACATTTTATTCTACAGACTGATGCCTCTGAGAGAGGTTTGGGAGCAGTTCTGTTGCAGGGACCCTGGAGCGATCCAGTGGCTTTATTAGCCGCAAGCTGTTTCCAAGGGAAGTACGATACTCAACCATTGAAAAGAGGCACTGGCCATTAAATGGGCCCTGATTCCTTCAAGTACTACCTTCTTGGGAGAGATTCACCTTAGAAACCGACCATAAAGCTCTCCACTGGTTAGAGAAGATGAAAGATACCAATGGAAGGATTATGCGATGGTACCTTGCCATCCAGCTATTTCGATTCACCATCTGCCATATCCCGGCAAGGACAACTGCATCGCAGACTGTCTCTTCGCTGTCCCAGTGAGAGATCTGAAGAGGGGAGGTGTGATGGCTGCAGTTACAGCCACACAAATGTGGTAACATTCACCCTCGCCACACACAACAGGTCCACCTCACTTATATTTGGGTTTAAGTTTAGGATTTAATTTATAGAATAACTGGTTTTGTTTAGTAGGCAACACATCACAGTGTATTCTAGAATAAGTGCGCACATTTTAGTTTACATTGTTATGTTTTGCTTGATTTAACCTTTGTTTGTTTTTGAGTTTCCTCAGCGCTGGCTGCTCCAATTCTTCAGGAGAGCAGAGAGGTGGAGAAGGGGTGGAGCAAGCCAGCTGAGACTGCAAATTGGTTCATACCACTACTCATCATCCAGAGGGGGGAATGGGATTTCTCTGTTAGTTTCAGTTAGTCTGAATTGATGTTTGTTACTTTGACCTCTTTTATGGGCCCAATTTTGTCATTTTATCATCTTTTCATTACTTACCCAAGTTTTCGTTTGGGTTAAATAAAACAACAACTATTTTGACTTTAGACCTGTGCCTGGCTGTTCCTTGACTGCTTGGTCCATCACAATAAAACTTTCTCCATAATAATAACCTTTTGAATCTTTATAGCTCCACTGTTGAAAATGAGGAGCTAACATTCACAAATGACATTGAAATAAAATCCAGTCCAACATCTGGTTTGAGGTGATTCCTCTGGAACCTGTTGGAGGAAAAATATCCCAACTTCAGAAGATGTGCTTTTAACTAACTCTTTGGTTCCTCTATCAGTCTGCAGCGTCTCATACTGAGACCATCAAACCAAAGTTCAGATCAGCTATAACTGATTGATACCTGCTGATCTCAGATCTGTCATAACTGATTGATACCTGCTGATCTCAGGTTTGCAACCAGCTTCTGACTAGGAACCAGTAACCTCCTGCCAGTGTCAGAATCTCACCAGGAAGAAACTGGGTCAGGTTTTCCATCACTTCGATATGTCTGCTATAACTGACGTATATTTGCATATAAAATAAGTCAATAGAGTTTCATCTACAGTTTTTGTGGGCGAGTGGTAGATCTCAGCCGGCTGGTGAGAGAAAAAGTAGATCCTGGTCTCCAAACGTTTGGGCGTCCCTGGTCTAGAGTGTTAAAGCTCATGTCTCTGTCTTTATGGAGGACATTAACAGCTTCAACAAAGGCTGCAGATGAAGTATTGATGAGGAAAATGACTCCAGCTCTGGAAGCAGAGTTCTCAGAGCTTGGGAGGATCTGACAGAAACCAGGACTCCTCCAGAAATGACTTTTCTGACAGCAGACAACAATCACTAATCTATTTATTTAACCTTCATTTCACCAGGAAAATCCCACTGAGATTAAAAATCTCTTTTGCAAGAGAATCCTGACCAAGACTAGCATCACACAGAGGTTACAGAAAAATCCATTCATGTAGGTCTCATTTAAACTCAGAGGAAAATAGTGGGCAGAAGAAAAGCAGGAGTTTATTTTAATGGTCCAAGTTTCCATCAAATCTAAATTTTATAAAATGATTTTATAAAAAAGAGCCAAAGATCCAAAGATGTGAATTATGAGGTAGCAGCCCAATGAGTGAAAGTGAAAGTTAAAAATGTGTCTCTGATTGACTGGATCGTTCAGAAAAAACAATTTTATAGAAATCTATACATGAAGACCGATGAAAAGTGGAATATTTTTAAAATCCTCTAAATATTAACAGCTTCAGCAATGCTGTCCTGGAGTAGCTGAAAGTTCAGATCAGGGTCTCAAACTCCAATTTACCCAGGGGTCATTGGAGGCAGAGTCTGGGTGAGGCTGTGCCGCATAAAGCATTCCACAAAACATTTAAGAAAATATCCTCAAACGTCATCAACATTTAATTATTTCTACAATAATTAAATTATTATTTAAATTATATTTTAATATAATTTAATTATATAAAATTATAATTTAATTATAATTAAATAATAATAAAATGTATTTAATTATTAAATTAAATAAATTTAATTTAAACACGTGTGTCCTGAACACATGAATGGAACATTGAATGAAGATCATGAGCAGTTCTTCAGCTTCTCTCGCTTTACTCCTTGTAACGCTTCCTCTCACATATCTGAGCCACATTTGGCTCGAGAGACGAGCTTGAGACCCTCAGGATGGCTTGAAGATGATCATCAGTAAATCTGGACCTGAACTCGTCACCTGTCTTTCTCTTCACTGCAGCTTTGGCTTTGACAAAGACTTGTGAAAAAGATTTAGTTTATTCCACTTGGCGTTGCTCGTGCTCTAAGTTTCATAGAAATCTTTAGCCAGCTAGCGACGTATGGGCGTCTCGAAGTGTGACGTCATTACGCTCTACTTGTCCCAACATTGCGGCGGATGCCGAACAGCCCGGCAGCGTTGCCTGTCTCTGCGTTTGGTCGTGGGTTGGTTAACGGTAGAATGTACCGGAATGGCGACAGCAGAAAAAGGCAACTGGTACCGGATTGTTCCATCATCCGCTACACTATTGTTACAAGCGTAGTGTGCATGAAGTCGATGTAGCTTAGCCTGTGTTAAGGATTTAAGTTTGATTGTTGTAACTTTAGAAAGAGTTAATTATAGTACATGTGAAAATAGTAGATTGAGCATGAATATTTTGAGTAGATTTTAATGTAGGTAGGTTTGGACGAAGGATTCAATGTAAATAACAATTTATGAGTGTTGCCTCGACTCACATCAAACAACTTGGGAAAAGGCCTTCAGCAGATGGTCATCTGTTACTAGAGGGAGAAGCAAAAGGGGTTACATCGTAAATTAACTGCTGCACCTGGAAGTCTCTAGATAAGGAGAGTCTGATGAGATGAGCGACAGTAGAGAAACAGATTCTAAGGCTGGGAAGGCAAGATTTGATTCACACATGAATCAACAAATCATGTGTGAATCATGAATTGTTTTCTAAGTTTTTCTTTAAAGTTTTAAAGCTTTAAGAAAAGCTTTAAAACTTTGAGGAAAACAAGCTAGTATCTGGGATATTATGAAATTTGGCAGAAAATAATAATCAATAATGCCTTTTAATAATTATGAGTTAATGAAGGACATTTCTAATTGTTATTAACGGCATGATGTGAGTAGTTTAATTTGAAGTTTTATATTAGTAGTACTAATTAGTGTTTAAGTCATACTAACTTGGGTGTGTGTTAATGCATTATCAAAATAATAGGAGATTAATGTTATAGTATTAAAACTGTTTAGGCATATGATAAAAGAGTTATGGAGGATAAATGTGCTAAAACTAAGATCCAAAATTTTGGGTTTTTACTTGATGTGCCACTTGGTGAGACAAGGAGGGGGCCTGCGTAGAGATTATCTTTCCTGAACCCATTTAAGAGCTAGGTCTTTGTGTGGAGGTATAATCACACCTAGAGTGATTTTAGGATATCACACAGACATGCGAGAAGCTCATCTAGGAGATTGAGAGAGAGCACATACTTCCCGAGTCACACCAGGCATCCAGGAAAGTCATAAAACAGTTGGAGCAATTTCCTTTGAAATTTGAAACCTATTCTAAGTAGAGAAGCAGGGACATCCCAAATTGCATACATTAGAGAAGAGAACACACTCCCTATAAAAGTTTCGGCACTAAATAATTAGTCAGATTGCTTGGTTTGCAGCCGCCTAGTGATCTCCAAAGACGCGTCTTTGCTCTTTTGGTTTCCTTTTGTGTTTGTGCATTTTTCTGCTTATCTCAAGTAATTGTTGTCTGTCTTGTGGTTTTGGGATTCTGATGATTCTGGTATGTTATTGATGTGATTTGATGCATTTTGTTTGTCTGAATAAACTCTGGATATGTTTGAAGTAGAACCGTGAATAGTGAACTGCCTTACGCACGGGGAACCCTAACCCGGGGAATGAGAGAGGAGACAACGAGCTACAGGTGTTAATCATTACCCTCTCAATAGCTGATATCGAATGCCAGCAATGACGAGGTATCTGATGTTCATAAATTACCCATCAGATACCGTTCCCGCTTTAACACAGGGCGTGATGTGATGGGTAATTTTGAGCACTAAAACGCATTGCCCTGATTTTAAGTCATATAGCACTCTTAGGTTGGGTTGTAATCTATCTGTCTATCAATCTATTATCTACAACTAGACACACTCAAACATACATACATATTTATTATTATTATTTTCACGCAAACACGTGAAGAAAGTGTGACAACTTAGCCAAAACACGTTGTTTGAGCTTTCGCGGTGTCCGTAGTTCTCCAGATCAGCGCGCTGCTTGTTGCGCGTGCTTTCTAGTGCTCACAACGAGCACGCGTGTATTTTGCAGCCTGGGCAGTGCAGAGCGGTGAGAGGCGGAGGGGAACCGCATCTGATGGGGAAACGTGGATCGACGTGTGGGCCGCACTAATATTATACTTTCATATCACGGTGGGGGCGACGAGACATCGTCCTGCGGGCCGCGAGAATGAGAGCTCTGGTTTAGATGATTGAAATAGTCCAAAGAATGACGGAAGTAACCCAAAAAAAAGAACGGAAGCAATTTGAGGAATGAAGAAGAAACGTGCAAAATGGCAAACAATGAACGCTGCATTCACAGCATTCATTGTGTGAATCAACATTCACACAATGAAGATCTGGACCAGTGTTGTCAGTAAAGCAACACTGCTCCAGATGTGTTGCTAACTTTGGACCAGTTTTTTCAGTAACATGTTGCTTTTTCAAATCCAGTAAACAAATTAAAGTTACTTATCAAATCAGTGGACGTTACTATTTTCTTTAGTAATTTAATCTTATTTCCTCAACACCTTGGGAGCGACTGCTGTTTCTATGCGACAGTTAGCAGCAGCAACAGAACATAAACAATGGAGGGAAGAAGGAGATGTGCATTTTGCTGCTGTAAAAACAGGAACTATTGAGTTTTTAGCCAAGTCTGATTATTATCAGCGATTTTGGGCTTGTTTTTGAACGTGAAGTTATTCATTTGGGTTTGGAAATAAGCAGAGACACATAATCAGCCCAAGAATTTGTCTGAAATCCAGTTAGTTTTAGTCAGGTTCTCCCTGTCCATCATTTCCCAGATGATCTGTCCCGCTGTGTCTTTGTTCATGTCAAGGTAATATTTGCTGTGAATAATGTTGAGCTTCGCGTTGCGCTACAGAAAATTGTAAACATAGAGACTAATATGAACAGCGCAATAAACGTGAAAACAGCCACGAATGAACGAGTCCGTAAAGTTATGCTACTAAATGCTATTATAAATATTAAGATAAGTGTCACAAATCTGTGCAGAAGGATATCTGAGCTGTGGAGCAGCTGCACTATGATAGCAAGTGCAGGGCCGTAACACAGAACCTGGTGGTTTGAGCAGGGAGGGGTGGGGGTCTAAAATCAATACAGACAATAGTGGAACACACAAAAATTACTGCAGTTTTATTTTTACTGTTGTAACCATTAAACAATTTTCCCTTCAGTTCAACCTTATAAGTGGAGATACATTGTTGATGTTACCATTATAAAATAACTTGCAATTAAGTTTTGGCAAAGCTTGATGTAATTTCACTGTTGGCGGAGTGTTGTTGTTAGCAGCTGCTGAACGTAACTAAAAATAGTTATTTTTAATGTAACTTGGTTACTTTCCAAATTGAGTAATCAGTAATTAACTAAGTTACTTTTTAAGGAGTAATCAGTGATCCGATTAAAGTTACTTTTCCAAAGCAACTATGCCGTCACTGATCTGGACTCACCGAGCCTTTCTGCAGTTCCTCATAGCTGGAACCAGTCTCCGTCGTCCTGAATCTGATGTGTTGTACTTCTCCAGGTCCAACTCATCCAGAACCTCATCTGACATCTGCAGCATGAAGGCCAGAATTGAGCACTGGAACCTTGACAGTTCATTCCTTGATTCCAGGAGCTGTTGAATCTCCTGAAAAACTGAGAGGTCGTTCATCTCCATCAGACACTGGAAGATGTTGATGCTTCTGTCAGAGAGATTCCATCTTTGTTCATCTCCTTCAGATTGTTGATGATTCTCTGATGGTTTCTGGACTGTTCTGAGTCTGACCCAGCATGCCTCCTAAAAGTCTCTGGTTGGACTCAGAGTGAGGCCATGAAGGAAACGAACAAACAGGTCCAGGAGGCCATTTTCACTGCTGAGGATTTATACATGATTTTCTTGATTAACTTCTCCAGAGATGATTCACTGTATGTTTCTCCCAGGAACTTCTCCATCACCTGTTTATTCCTACTGGTGAAACAGTGGAACATGTAGACTGCAGCCAGAAACTCCTGGACGCTCAGATGAACAAAGCAGTAGACTGGTTTCTGGAAGATCACAGTCTCTCTTTGAAGATCTCCGTACAAACTCCTGAGTACACTGAGGCCTCTGTGACATCCAGTCCACACTGCTCCAGGTCTTCTTGGTAGAACATGATGTTTCCTTTCTCCAGATGATCAAACGCCAGCCTCCCCAGCTTCAGAGACTTTGGCGTCAGCTTCCATCAGCTCCTGTGGACTTGTCTCATGTCCTCCATGGTACTTGTTCTTTTTCTCTCTTTGTCTGGACCAACAGGAAGTGTGAGTACATGTCCGTCATGGTCTTGGGCAGCTCTCCTCTCTGCTCAGAGGTCAACATGTTCTCCAGAACTGTAGCAGTGATCCAGCAGAAGACTGGGATTCCACACATGATGTGGAGGCTCCTGCAGGTCTTGATGTGGGAGATGATTCTGCTGGACAGCTCTTCATCACTGAACCTCTTCCTGAAGTACTCCTCCTTCTGGGCATCGGTGAAGCCTCGTATTTCTGTTGCCCTGGAAACACATGAAGGAGGGATCTGATTGGCAGCTGCAGGTCTGGAAGTTATCCAGATGAGAGCCGAGGGAAGCAGGTTCCCCTTGATGAGGCTTGTCAGCAGAACATTGACTGATGACTTCTGTGTGACGTCAGAAACCAGTTGGCTGTTGTTGAAGTCAGTGAAAGTCTGCTTTCATCCAGACCATCAAAGATGAAGAGAAGTTTGCAGTAGCCAGCTGCTCTGCTGGGAGCTCTGGAGTGTTGATGGAAAACATGGAGCAGCGTGAGAAGACTGTGCGCTCATCTCTGATCAAGTTCAGCTCCCTGAATGAAAGTAGAACCACCACATCGACATCCTGGTTCTCCAAGCCCTCTGCCCAGTCCAGAGTGAACTTCTGCACTGAGAATGTTTTTCCAACACCTGCGACGCCGTTGGTCAGAACCACTCTGATGCCTCTATGTTGGTCAGGGAAGGTTTTAAAGATGTCATGGCATCTGATTGGAGAGTCATGGAGGTTCTGGATCTTGGAAGCTCTCTCCAGCTGCTTCACCTCATGTTGGGTATTAACCTCTTCACTCTGACCCTCTGTGATGTAGAGATCAGTGTAGATCCTGTTGAGGAGGGTTCTACTTCCTTTTTCATCACTTCCTTCAGTCACACATTCACATCTCGTCCTCAGACTGATCTTGTGTTCCTGTAAAATTTCCTGCAGATGAGCATCTGCTAAGAAACACAATAAAATAACAACAGTCACTTTGTTTTCAGAAAAAAAAAATCTGTTTTCAGTCATCATTTAGTCAGCTTTTGCATACATTTCACAATGATGTGTGAGACGTCTGCTACCAGTTACAAACCTTAAAACACAATGACACATAGTATTTAATCATTTGGTGGTTACAAACCTTAAAGCACAATGATACACAGTATGGAGTGGCAGGAATGTTGCAGCTACCAATTTACTCGTAGCTTTGAGAGAGAAACAAGATTCATTTCGATAATTAAACCCAATCTTCATTTTCGATGTTCGGAAAAAAATTTCTATGTATATTTTTAAAAGAAAGCTCTTTATGTCAGATAAAACCAAGATATTTATAATTACTGACAAACTCAATTTGTGTTCCTGCAGCAGTTGTAAGCAATAGAGGGATTTCTGGTAGTTTTCTAGAGTATGAAAAAACCATTGCTTTTGTCTTGTCCACGTTCAAAACTTGTAAGCGAGATTGAACTACATTAAAAGCAGACTGTAGATGGGGGCGCTAGTGAGCACCGAATGGAGTAGACGTGTTCTTTTGGCCCTTCACCACTTAAAAGTAATTTTTTTATTTACATCGTTTTTTACCTTATATTTCAGTAATCCTCGTGCCATGACCAACTGTTTTGATATTGAGATGACTAAACCAAGAGGGATAAAGGGAAGAAGCAGGATAAGGCTGCAGAAGAGACAGCTGAGCAGCACGTGCTGGAGCTAGCTAAGCAGCGGCTCCGCAGCAGAAGTTGAACCGTTATGTGAGCATGATGCGGGGTCCTCTACCATCCTGGCTGCAATAAATAATATGAGCAAGACAATGAATGATCGATTTAACGATCTTGAAGCAGCCCTAGCTTCAACCCAGGCATCCTTATCAAATCTGTGACCAGATTAAGGAGGTGGAGGATGCTACATCAATCACGAGGCTTTCCAAGCTGGAGGAGACCTGCGCCAGGATGCGGGCAGAGAACGAAGTGCTTCAAGTGAAAATGATCGATTTCGAGGCCCGTTCCAGGCGACAGAATATTAAAATCATCGGGTTGCCGGAAAAAGATCGGGGGTGGATGTCCGAGAGGTTTCTGATGAAGTTCATTCCAGAACTGCTTGGTGCAGATCATTTTCACTCACCGCTGGAGGTGGACCGGGCGCATCGGCTGGGAAGCAGGCTGCCTGGTGACGCCCGAATGTAGCAAGAATTCACTACTTCATCGTGAAGGAGATGATTCTGCAACTGGCCCGTCAACAGTTCTCCCTCCGTCACAAGGATAAGCCGATCTACATCTTCCCTGATTACCCGGCGGAGTTGATGAGGCAGCGGCAAGCTTTCAACGATGTGAAGAAGCGGCTGCGGGATGCTAGACGAGGTGCGGCGTCCTGTACCTGGCGCGTTTCAGTGTCACCATCGGCTCTACAGATAAGACGTTCTCCTCACGAGGATGCAGAGGTCTTTGCACAAACTTTACAGAGTCCTGAGCATTTGGAAGTTAAATCACTGCCCTATGTGCTTTTGCTTCGGGTTATTGGGACAATTACTTTTATAACAGCTGGATGTTCGTAATATAATTTAAGTTCGTTAAATTTGAGTGGTTAAGGAGCCTTTTAGTGGAGCCTGTTCGGTATTTGTATGGCCCGTTCGGCCCGGCTTCCTCTATTTTGCTATGTGGGGTTTTTATTCTCGCTTTGTTTGGGAAAGTGGGATGGGGGGTGAGGAGGTAACTTTTTTGTTTGTTTTTCTTGTTTAAAAAACATTTTGTGTGGTTCAATACATTGTCAGGCTAACACATGAATGCACTGAAGCCATTCTGTTCGGGAAATCTCTGTTGTCCTAACACATCATTACAAGGCGGTGGCATAACTTTTACCAGTTGGAATGTCAGGGGCTTGGGGCATGTCTAAAAAGGGCTAAAGTATTTTCTCACTTAAAGTCCTTATCAGCGGACATTATATACCTTCAAGAAACACATAAGACCAGGCAGGGAGGGGTTACTGAGATACAGTTGGACAAATCAAATTTTACCTTTTCAGGTAAAGCTTGAGTGGCAATTCTGATTCGTAGAACAGTTCCATTTAAACACATTTCTACAGTGACTGACCCAAATGGCAGATTTATATTGGTAACAGGCTGTATATATTCCTTTCATGTCACGCTTTTTAATGTATATGGTCCAAATTTTGATGACCCAGGCTTCTTTAAAAAAATATTCAACTTGGTTCTGACCGGCTGATACGCATCTAATTTTGGGAGGGGATTTCAACTGTGTGCCTGATACCTACCTGGATAGGTCAGCTCGAACAAAACAGCCACACTCCTCCTCCTCTGCGGTTTGAACACCCTCATGACTTCAACAAATCTGGTTGATGTTTGGAGACTGCAGCATCCGGTGGACAGGGATTATTCCTTTTTTCTAATGCATAAGTCCTACTCAAGAATAGATTATTTTCTACTCGATTCTAAATTAATATCTAATGTAGTATCTTCCAAATACCATACGTTTTTAATCTCGGACCACTCTCCAGTTTCACTGACTCTCGATCTTAACCATAAGAAACAACAATATGTCTGGCGCTTTCACCAATCCCTGCTTTGGAGGAGACATTCTGTAAATTCATAGATAATAAAATTTCTGAATTCATAGACACTAATGAAACAAAAGATGTTACAGAGTCTACTTTATGGGAAACTTTTAAAGTTGTGATTAGAGGCCATATTATCTCTTTTGAAAAGTTCCTGAAAAACAAAAGACGGAAACGCCTCTCAGAAATTGAGAACGATAGCACGCTTAGAATCTAACTACAAGTCCTCTTCCAACCCTTCGATTTCACAAAACATTTTTGTACTAAAATATGAATATAACACTATTCTGTCCAGGCAGGTGCTCGATCAGCTGTTTAAAATCAAGCAGAAGCACTTTGAGCTGGTGATAAGCCCCATAAATTGTTGGCTCGTCAGCTGTATTACAGGGCAAACATAAAATTAAGTCTAAGGCAGGAAAATTTATAGTTGAACCAAGAAATATAAATGACTCATTTAAGGAATATTATGAACAACTATACATGTCTAAAGCAAAAGGAAATATCTCAAACTGGCTCAAAGATTTAAATCTCCCGAAGATGATTGAAGCCGCACAAGAGGCTCTTAATGCAGATATCACTGTGGAAGAGCTCCTTGATGTCATCAAATCATTTCCCACTGCCAAGGCCCCAGGACCAGATGGTTTTGGAATTGAGGTCTATAAGAGATATGCCCAGAAGATTGCTCCTTCCCCCGGAGGTGTTCATTCACTCTCTTGATTCAGGGAAATTTCCCTACTATGTATGAAGCTAATATAACACTGCTACATAAAGAAGGCAGGGACGAGACAGAGCTTTCATCATATCGTCCTATTTCATTATTGAATTCTGACATTAAAATATTCGCTAAAGTACTGGCAAATAGGCTAAATAAACATAACTCTTCTATTGTTCACCTGGACCAAACGGGCTTTGTCCCTAAAGGTTTTCATTTTTATTCAGAATGAACATTATGTATCATAAATATGACACTAAGTTTAAGGGAGCTGTTCTTTGCCTGGATGCTGAAAAGGCATTTGACCAATTGGAATGGTCTTACATCCTGACTGTACTTGATTTTGGGATTTGGCAGTAAATTTGTGTCTTGGATTAAAACAATGTACGCTCAACCATCTGCCTCTGTCTTCACAAACCAGGACAAGTCAGAGAGGGAACCCGTCAGGTTGCCCTCTTAGTCCTCTGCTTTTGTGGTCCCTCTGGAGCCCCTTGCCATCGGTATTAGAAAACACTCTCTAATCAAACCCATTCAACTGGGAAACATTGACCATCACATTTCATTGTATGCTGATGATGTTGTTGTTTTTGTATCACATCCTGAGCAGTCAGTGCCAATTCTCCTAGACCTCATTCAATCATTTGGCGAGATTTCAGGTTACACTATTAACTGGCAGAAGAGTGAATTTATGTCATTAGGTGCTAGCCTTACTTCTGAATTCTTAGATAGCTTCTTGTTTAAGATAACTGACAAACTGAAATATCTTGGAGTTATTTTGCCTAAAGACCCCAAACAAATTTTCAAATTTAACTTTTTAGAAAAGTGGATAATCTTAGGAAAGATGTTGATAAATGGAGAACACTCCCACTCTCAATAATGGGCCGCATAAATGCTATCAAAATGGTGTCCTTGCCTAAATTTTTATATCTTTTCAGGGTCTGCCTATTTTTTGACAAAGGCCTTTTTAAATCATTGGACTCAATAATTTTGCCTTTGTCTGGGGCTTTAAAGCCCATAGAATATCAAAACTCACTTACACAAACCAAGAGAGATGGGGGATTAGGATTACCCTGCTTTCAGCACTATTATTGGGCAGCGAATGCAAGGGCCTTGGTATACTGGCAGGAAGGTGATGCTCAAGAACTGTCTACAAATTCTCCCCCTTGGGTGGCTAATGAAAGAAGTAGTGTCATAAACAGTTCTCTTCCGGCACTTCTTTTCTCAACACCAATATCTCCTACAAATAGTGGAATAAATAATTTGATTGTTTTAAATTGTTTGAAAATATGGAAACAAATTAAGGCATACTGTAGCCTACCTGAGACCTCAGTTCATGCCCCAATTTACCATAACCATGCTTTTCTCCCATCAATATCCGATACATCATTTAAAAATTGGAGACTAAAAGGCCTAACTACACTGAAAGATTTGTATATTAACAAAAATTTGCTTCTTTGCAATGTTGAAGGGCTGTTTCTCTCTTCTGGATGCAGATTTTTTCAGATATTTCAAATCAGAAATTATGTTTGCATTAACATCCCGAACTTTGTATCCCAACCAGAAGAAAATAAGATATACAAAATGCTGTTGGGCTCTCAGAAGCAAAAAAGAATTTCAAGCTTTGTGGATGTCTTTGAAGAGCGATTAATTTTGTCACGGGCTCCTTGATGGCTGCATGGGAGGAAGAGCTGGGTTTACAGATTGGGAGGAGACCTCACTCTGGGAGGAGTGGGGTCTATTAACCGGATCCTGTTCTATTAACAGGATCCGGTCATGTTCTATTAATGTAAGGCTCCAGTTAATTCAATTAAAGGTGTTTCATAGACTCCACTATTCTAAAATGAAATTGCACAGAATATTCCCCTCAATATCTCCAAAATGTGATAAATGTAGGTCCGCTGATGGCCCCCTGTCACATCTGTTCTGGTCATGCCCCAAACTCTCCCAATATTGGTGTGACATCTTCAACTTGTTTTCTAAAGTGTATAAGTGCACACTGGATCCTGACCCCAGATTGCATTGTTTGGATATTCTTCCCCACTTAGGAACCCAGCATTTCTATGTATGCAGCTTTCATGCATACATCACATACTGTGATGTATGGAATGGTTACTGCTAAGAAAGTAATATTAAGATTGTGGAAAACTGACAAGGCTCCTCAGTTTAAAATGTGGTTAAGTAATTTTACTGAGATTCTTCACTTGGAGAAACTGCGGTATGATGTTGTGAGGCTCCACTAATAAGTTCTGTAGATCTGGCAGCCGTTTTTGGATCATCTTTCGCAGTCTGAGTCTGATCCCCAAGCTCACACAGTCTCTTAGTTTGCCACCTGTGCCTTGTTAAGACAGGTAGTACCATCCTAAAGTGCAAATGGTAATCAGTGCAGTGTAGCCAGTTATTTAGATAATTGCTCTGACTTGTTTCTACTTTATTCTATTTATTTTTATTTTATTTATTTTTTGGTTTTGTTGTGTTTTTATTTTGATTGTCATTTTGGTAAGAGTATTTTCTTTTTTCTTATACAGTAATTTGTTAAATATGTATATGCTTCATAGTCTGGTGTATGATTTGTGTATGCTGTATTTTGAAAACCCAATAAATATATATATATTATTAAAAAAAAAGCAGACTGCAAATACTGTATTGACTGTACAAGTGATGAAAAATAGTAGTAAATTACTAAGTCATCTGCATAGAAATGATAAGAAGCATTTGATAAGTTTTCACACAAGTTATTTATATAAATAGAGAATAGAAGTGGCCTGAGAACTGAGCCCTGTTGTCACATTTAAAATAGTACAAACAGAAGAAGTAAAGTCAGCCAATTGAACTCTCTGGATTCTGTTCGACAAGTAATCAGCTACCCACATGGTAGCTTGATGTGAGAGCCCAATCCTGTGTAGAATATCAATTAAAAGCATGTGATTTACTGAGTCAAATGCCTTCAATAGATCAATAAACAGAGCAACACAATGTTTTTTGTTATCAAGAGCCTGAATAAGATCATTAATAACCTTTAAAGTGGCAGTAACAATACTATGTTTTTTCCTAAAACCAGACTTTTTCCTAAAAAAAAACTTCAATTGATCTGCAACTAATATTTTGAACATTATTGATAAAATACATTGTTTAGATAATTGATCTATAATTGTTTACCTGTGATGATATTCCACCCTTAAATAGATGCAACACAAATGCAAATTTCCAGACACTTAAATTAAAAATAGGAGACAATGGCTCTGCTATAAACTCTGCAGCTAATCTTAGAATAAAAGGATCCAGGTTATCTGGCCCTGCTCATTTTTGGTGTCTATGTTTTCTATTCTCAAAGAACCTCAGCTGTACAAATAGGGCAAAAAGTGAAAGTGGCGAGGTTAGAGTCATTATTCAAAAACAGCCCGTCAGTATTTACATTGATGCCAAATGAGTTTAAGTCAACAATTAATGAACCTACGGAAATTAAATGCTTGTTAAACAAATTTTAATCTGCTAATTTATCAGACATCATTTTACTTTTATTACAGGCTCACTCAATGGTTCAGCCTGTAGAGGAGCTTCCTTCCTTCGTGACTACGAGGCATGCTGGTATATTTTCATTTTAGTTTATTTTTGCTGTGACACAATGCATAGCAAATGCTTTGCCTACTTGAAGTCAGTCAGAGTTTCTGCAAGGCTGAGTGTAGATCAGATCAACTTGTCCTATAAAGCTTGGGCAACCAAAACAGTTTCTGTGGCACTTATTAAAAACTCAACAGACACAAAATAAAAGAGCTATTAAAGCCACATAAATTAAATCTCCCATTCGTTTGTCCCTCTGCATCCGGTAGCAGAGATGCGCTGTGCAGCGGGTTGAGCTCATCATGCAGGGCCGGTCCAAGGTTGCATGAGGCCTTGAGCAGAATCTGATTTAGGGAACCCTCTTCCTGCAAACATCAGCACAACTCTAAAAGCATGTCACCATAGACTTAGTGAAATCTGGGAGAGGAAGCCTAGTTTAATTGACTGCAGTTAAATGTAATTGTAGTTTACTAAGATGCATTAAAGAACAGCTAAAACTCAAAGATTAAACTGGGGCATCAGATTGTAACTGTAGTAACAAAGTAATCTAACTATGAAGATTGTTCTTTGAATTTTTACAAGTAAACTTGCCAGCTACTTAAAATCTTTAATTTAAACGTTAAACAGTTTATAATCTTTTAATTTATCTTTGCAGAAACCATTAAATCAAACTTTGCAGCATTGTCGTTCTCTTAGTTCATTCATGCTTTGGGCCGGTTCTAAATGTGATCAGCTTTACTTCATGTTTTTAGATCACTGACTGATGACTTAATCTGGATTTAACAGAAGTGCAAATAAATGATATTTACTTTAATTTTATTTTTATTTGCTGTTTTTAAGATTCTATATTTGTGGGTGTAAGTATTGTCGGCAATGTCTCTAGTAACAAAACTAAAATCACCATCAGACTTAGAAATGTTCAGTTTTAATACAATTAGCACAAAGAGCTGAGAACAGAGTCACTTTAAAGTAAAACTATTTACACCAGCTGGAAATACAGAGATTTAGTTGACAGGAAGACTTATTAAACCTTAAATGTCCAAATCCCAACTAAAGACGTTAAATTGGTTTTACAGACGACAGAAGGAAGCTCTGATTGGAGGTGTTCAGTCTCACCTGGAGCCCAGCTGCTCTGATTGGCTGTCAGCAGTCCAGCTCCTGTTCTGGGTCTTTCTCCACACTGGGGGCAGGAGGAGGTCAGATGGAGCAGACTGGTCCAAGTAGGACCTGATGCACTGTCTGCAGAACCAGTGACCACAGCTGGTAGAGACTGGATCCATCAGAACCTTCTGACACGAAGCACAGCAGGACGGCTGGACCTCCTCACCAACGCTGCTCCTCTTCCTCCTCTGTGAAGACATTTCTTCATCACTGAAATAGTTCACTAACAACAGGCTGGAGCGGTCCTGGTACCAGAAGCTGAGTCAGAACAGAACCTCAGAACATTGATGATCTCTGATTTAAAGTTTCATTATATTATATTTGGAAACAAAAGGCGTTTAAAAATGTTTCTAAAATGAACATAAAAGTCCCAAAAAGTGTAGGAGTGAAATTCTCAGCTGATTCCAGGCGCTCAGGAATGTAAACCTGAAAGGCTTCTTGTGCCGACCCACATTACTCTGAGTGAGAACTGCTTTGCTTTCTGTTGCTGAGGCAAGGCCTCTTCACCCTCCAAACGGAGATTAAAGGATTTCTCAAAAATGTATGAAATAATCAAAGTAGGGCTGCACAGTGGCGCAGCTGGTAGAGCTGTTGCCTTCAGCAAGAAGGTTCTGGGTTCGATTCCCGGCCCCGGTCTTTCTGCATGGAGTTTGCATGTTCTCCCTGTGCATGGTGGGTTCTCTCCGGGTACTCGGCTTCCCCCACAGTCCAAAAATATGACTGTCAGGTTAATTGGCCTCTCAAATTGTCCCTAGGTTTGTGTGTGTGTGTGTGTGCATGTTTGTTTGTCTTGAGTGTCTCTGTGTTGCCCTGCGACAGACTGATGACCTGTCCAGGTGACTCCGCCTCTCGCCCAGAACGATAGCTGAGTAACCCCAGTAAGGGACATGGTTTGCAGAGTCACATGAATCTGTTAGAAACTGGTTTCTTACTCTGGGTCTGGTGGTTCTGGTTCAGTACTGAAGTCTAGAGGGTTTCCTTTGGACCGGTCACTCCTCATAGAGGGACAGACGGATCCTGGAGGTTCTGCTCTGTCCTTCTTTAGATCCAAATCTTCCATCTTCTGGATTTCAGTCAGTCTGAAAGAGAAACCAGTACCAGTCAGTTCCCAGTGATCCAGTCAGCAGAAAGTTGATTCCCATCATGTGTTCAGAGGATCAGAGGAACCCGATTCCAGCAGGTACCATCTGGGTCTGAATTGTTCTCTCCTTCACTTCTTCATGACCTTCTGATGTCTGCTGGCTGATCCAAGAACCTTCTGGAGAACCTCTGAGTTTATTCAGAACCTTTAAAATCTGAGTTTGAAACCTAAACTGGACTCATGTTCCAGGTCTGTAGAAACATCCAGAGTGGGTCAGATGTAGTGAATGAAGGAGTGAACATTTCCTATGAAGTGGTGATGTGTTGGTCCTGAACAGATGGGCCCAGTTAAAGCAGCGGTTCTGAAACCTTTCGGGTCCAGACCTCCTTTAGATGGGCTGCCAGTCCTCCTGGTGAGAGTCAGGTTTAGTCAGAGAGGCAGGAATATGTGAAAGGAATATTTTCCAGACAGACCAACAATCAGAGAGACTTCAGGATCAGCAACAATAACATCTACTGTAATATTGTTACTGTAGGAATCGGCTGTCCCCTCTGCCCCCCCGACTCATTGATGGGGCCCCTGCCTTTACTGTGAGACTCTTGCTCCGTTCCCAACGTTGGGGCCGTGGCATCCAATATCTTGTGGACTGGAAGGGCTATGGTCCTGAGGAGAGGTCCTGGATTCCTTCTCGCCTGGTCCTGGATGGGGACCTCATCCACAACTTCCATCGCCGGCATCCAGACCCACCCAGAGGGACGTCAAGAGCCGCCCCTTGAGGGGGAAGTGATGTCATTATTTCAGCCTTCAACTCTACCTTGACTGATTATTCATTAGCCTCACCTGCACTGAGCTGCTCCCTGTTTAATCAGCAGCTCATCACTCGCTCAGCTCAGATCGTCTGTTGCTACAGTCACAGCTTTCAAGCCTGGTTCCAGGTTCTTAAGAGGCTCCTGGTTTTCTGATCCTGCCTGTTTTGACCACAGATGTTTTGCGATTCCCTGCTGTAGAGGATTTCTGACCGCCTGTTGCTGCCTGCCTCTGACCCGGCCTGCAGGGTTCTGACTATTGGATTACGTTGCCTGAGAAGCTCCTGTGCAGGACCCTGATTGGGTCAATCTATTAGTTAACCGATCAAACTGCATCACTGCATCATGTGAGACAATGCAAAGCAAATGTAATGTTTGTTTGAAAATTGAACTCAAATTGTTTGTTGAATTCTGAGTTCCTGCTTTCTAGTTTACTGCTGGTAGCTGGATGTAGCTTGTCTGGAGTCATTAGATCATATGCTGAGTTTCTCGCATGGTCTGGCATCCTGTGAATGTAATTTCACTCCATATGATCTGCAACATAAACGTATGCTTCTTATAGAGCATCCTTGCAGAATATTCAATAAGCATCAAAACATTGACTAAACTCAATATAAAGAACTGAAGCTGTTCCTGTAGTGATGGCCAAGGTTCTCTGATCGTGAGTATCCAGCTCTAGGTAAATGTGTTTCCTCACATTCTACCATTTTCCTTAAGGAATCAAATATTCTGATAAGAGTCTCCTTACAGAATATTCAATAAGATCCAAACGTTGGAGCTTAAACCAACTAAAGTGTTGAAGTGATGAGCCAATAAAAGTATTCTCAGTAATGTTTGTTTCACGAGGTCTGCGTTCGGTTCGACAAAGGGCGACTCAAAGACAAACTTGACTGGTAGATCCGCAACAGTGTTTACTTATGCCCCTGCTGCTTTGCAACAAACCTGTTCATCAACAACATCGAGATCATAATGTCCCAACAGGCCAAGCGCGTGCACGTCTGTTTCAGAGGTAAAGTGACAAACTTTCTATTCAGAGCATTAAATGACAGCAGCGCAACAACATTAAACCACTTTTACACCGACTCTCACAAACAGAGATTAGATTTAAACAGCCGAAGTTGCTGCAAAGATTTGTTCAAACTGAACTGCAAGGTTCGGTCTGTTTTCGTTTCTCTGACCCGGAAACACAGAGAAAAGCTTCAAAACGAGTCAGAACCGGTTTTATAGAAAGTGTGTGTACTCACTTGATTTACTGCTGAGATGTCTGCGCCACAAAATGGAGACCAAACCTGCGCCTCCGGATTCCAGGTGTTTTGCTTGAGGTGAGGAGGAGGAGCAGGATGAAGCCTGACCTGCAGGTATGAGGACACCTCCCAGTTAACTCCTAACAGGGGTGGAGTATAAAAGGAGACTCAGTCACCTGTTTTCTTTCTGCCTGTTCTTGCTTCAGTAGGTCGCTTGGTTCTCTAACATCAGTAAGTTTCTCCTGTATAAGACCTGAAGTTCAATGCAGTTTTATAGCATAGAAACATGACAATTGCTCATATATAGAAAGAACTGGAAGCTGATCCTCCTGCTGTTGATGGGCCAGAAGGGGTTCTCTGATCTGCCCTGCAGAAGGTTCTGGGTCTGTCAGTGGAACCTCCAGAGGAAAAGGTCCAGAAGGTTCTGATCCCAGACTCTGATGGATCAGGAGACCTTGCTGGTACCTCTGTGATCCACTCTTCTTCTGGTGTCAGCTTCAGGAGAGTTTTTAAGAAAAAAATAACAAAAATCAGCAGCTAACCTTGAACAGCCCCCAGTGGGCATTAATGGAACTGCAGCTGCTGCTCCTACATAAATCTCCCTGGAAGCTGGAAATCACTCAGAGTGCCGAGCATCTTAATAAACGGACAGATGAATTGTTTTCTGTTGGGATGTGAAGTGAGATGAAGCGATGAAGATGATCTGATCTGGAGATTTTCTGACACTCCATCCTTTCCTCACTGTGACTCTCACCTGGTGTCTCTGCCAGCCTCCTCTTTAAATCTCTGCCTCTAACAATCATTCATCTCAGAAAAGAAGAGATTCTTCTCCTCATGTTCAGACACTCCTGGGTCCAAAATGCTCTGCCCAGTGAATCCATGTTGAACCCACTTCAGACTGGTTTGTTCTGCTGGTCCCAGTTGGAGCCATGAGATGTTTGTTGGTTTGAGGCTGAAAGGTGGGAGGAATTATTCTGAGCGGCGCCGACATGCTGCTGTCATCTGACGCCTCAGAACAGACAGAAACACATGAAGCTGCTGAAGATCAATTCATAATTTAACATCGTTATGCAAGAAGAAAAGTGTTGCACTGCAAGAGTCTGTAGAGTTTCTGCAGATATAATAAATCAACTGATTTAGTTACAAATTAATGATATGATTGTTCTTTATCACATATGAAAACTTTCATGATTTATTTTAAATGCAAAGTGATAAATGTGAACATTATTCCAACTTTTCCAAGATGGGTAAGTAGTGGATGTATATTTTGGGAATACTTTAAAAAATTGAGAGGAATAAACAGAAATATTTTCATTTGAAAACTAAAAATGCTAAATTTTCACGTTACAACCACAAATGCCAAGTTTTAAGGCTTATTGCTTATTTTTCCCAACATTAATTTCCATTTAATTAATTCCCTCTAAGAAATTTGCTTTTAAACTCTTTAACATCATTTTTAAATCAAAATATATCTATCTATTATAACTGAAATGTTCCTTCACATTTTGTTAGCTCTTCCAAAATGCGCTAAAATGCCCTTTTAGCGGTTGATAATCCAGTGTAGCGCAGCAAACAGGCGGCATCAGGTCATTATTATCCTGTAGCGGCTCCAGCTCCCACCTTGTCCAGGCAGCTGACTTTCTCCGTGGGATAGACGATCTTCCCGCAGCGGGCGCACGGCGGGTTCATCCTCCGGACCTCCTCTGGACTCTCCGGCCGATAAAAGTCCGTTTGTTCCGCAGAGACGGAGAGAGAAAAAGCCGCTCCAGCTGGAGTTGAACCGCTTTTAGAGAAACGGAGCCGCTGAGAGAGAAGAGAGAGGAAGTGTGTCTGTTTTCTCTGAGCGCAGCTCTGAGGCTGGATGCTGCTCACACTGAGCTCAGGAGTCAAGATGGAGACAACCGAGCCGGAAGGAGCCGGGCCTGACATTTCAAAATAAGAGCGGAATCAAAGCCATTGAGTGGAGGGGAACAAAAACAAATAAATTACCAATGAATAAGTTTAATTAATACGTTTATTGAAAAAACAAGTGACACATTAAACCAAAAGTAAAAATATTTTTATTTATTTACAATTAATCAATTTCCTCTTTTTTTCCCAGTTAGACTTCTGGATTTATAAAATGCAAGACTTCAGTTAAAGACTTTTAGTTAATGTATGTATTATAGTAAGTGATCAGCTCAATTAAAACCAAAAATGATCCAATAATAAAATGTAACAGTGAAAGTCCTCAAAGTGACTTTCCTCTTCATAATAAACCAACCTGTTTTCTTCCTCTGTCCTGATTGTTTCTCTCTTTTCTCTCTGATCTCACAGCTGAATCACATGAACTTTGTGTTAATATTATATTATAAATGAAGCTACATTTGCAGCACAGCAGTGACATGTCATTTTGTTAGCAACTTAAACTAACCTGGTTTCTGTTTCACTAAAGTGGGATTATGAAATCCAGGATCAGAGACCAAACCGGGTTTGGCAAAGCTCCATCAGTTCATCCTGACTTTAACCGATTCACAAAGACCAAAGCAGCTCAGGAAGTGCTGCTGTGTCTATACAGGTTTAAATCATTCAGGTGAATCAACACATTTCTCTGATCATATTGATCACAGATTCACTGCAGATAAACTGCGTTCGCCGTCCCTCACACCAAAAAAACATTTGTTGATGGAGGATTATGAGAAATTGAAGCGGATCATAAAAAAACTGCAGCTACAATACAAACAATAGCGGCTCGATTAAATGTGCAATCAGCCCAAAACATTCATTCCTGAACCTTTATTAATTTAAAAACTCATAATCATCTGTAACAGGGCTTTATCCATATATATATATGGTATTAAAAACAAACTGAAGCAACGATGAAGGTGTGTGCAGGGCTGGAAGAGGATAACAGGGAGTCTCTAAGAGTCTCTACCCCCCCGGACAAACATCGTATAACAGGGGCGTCACACAGGGAGTCTCTCTAACCACTGGGGGCCAGAAAAGGTTTGGGAATCACTGACCTACTGGTTAGGGTTACACATAAATGTCATTTGCTCAAATAAACAACTATCAGCTAATAAATGAACAGTGAAAATTAATATGACACATAAATCTGGCAGATTAATTCATGTTACTCTTTTCTGTTACATAGATATTCTTTTTTTATATATTTTATACATTTATTGGGTTTTCAAAATACAGCATACATAAATCATACACAAGCATATGAAGCATATACATATTGAACAAATTACTGTATAAGAAAAAGAAAAATACTCTTACCAAAATGACAATCAAAATAAAAACACAACCAAAAAAAAAATAAATAATAATAAAAATAAATAGAATAAAGTAGAAACAAGTCAGAGCAATTATCTAAATAACTGGCTACACTGCACTGATTACCATTTGCACTTTAGGATGGTACTACCTGTCTAACAAGGCACAGGTGGCAAACTAAGAGACTGTGTGAGCTTGGGGATCAGACTCAGACTCCGAAAGATGATCCAAAAACGGCTGCCAGATACTACAGAACTTATTAGTGGAGCCCAAAATATCATACCGCAGTTTCTCCAAGTGGAGAATCTCAGTAAAATCGCTTAACCACATTTTAAACTGAGGAGCCTTGTCAGTTTTCCACAATCTTAATATTACTTTCTTAGCCGTAACCATTCCTTACATCACAGTCGTTTGCATAGAAATGATGAAGGAGCAGATAAGATGCATCTTATTTACAGTCACCTGGAAAGAGACTAAATGTCTGTTTAAGATGTAAGTAAGTTGTTTTAAATATTGAGTTTAACTTTGCATTCATTTGATTATAAACCAAAACTGAAGTTCATTTACATTGTACATGTTATTTTAAGTGATATGAAAAATAAAAGCAAAGTCTGTGTTTGCTATAACTAATATGGCTTCACTAGATTACAATACCTGAGTTTCTTTATGAATCATTTCTCTAATCCCCCAAAAACCTCAGTGGTCTATTAAAGGCCTTTATGTCAAACTGAGAACAGAAAAACCAAATTGAACAGTTAGATATCTACATTGATTCCTTTAAAATTGATAATGGTATCTTCTAACATCATAATGTAAATAGGATGGAAATCATTCAGGTCAAAGGTCATCATCATCCAGTCAGAGTCTCTTCAGGCTCAAACTGCTGCAGCTTCTGAGGATCAGCAGGAAACAGAGACGATTCTCTACTTTAGAGAGATCACCATGACTTCCACCTGCAGAGAGAAGAAAGATGCAGAGATCAGATCAGTGAGAGTTTCCAGCTCCTCTCCAGCAGCAGTCAGTGACGCAGCACATCCAGTAGAAAGAGCAGCAGGGCCTGTTCAGAGCAGCTTCCTTTCAGCTCTCGTCTCAACGTGTTGCAGTGAACACACCGAGCTCCAAGCTCACACACCTACACACACTTTCAGCATCCAGTCTGCTTCCTCTGCAGGTTCCACTCAAGTCCACAGTGGAAACAAACTGCTGAGAGTCTGAAGCTTCACTGCTGCTCCAACACTGGAGGGGATTAGTGGAGCAACAGGAGGCTGTCCCTGAACACATCTGGATGAGACTGAGGACAGGAGGACACATGTCCACATGTGAGGACTGGAGCAGAAAGAGCAGCTGCTGACTAAATGAATGATGGTTTGTGAAATCAGAGCCAGTGGTTTCCAGGCTGCAGTCAGACTGATCTCAGAGCTGTGACCAACATCACCCTGATCAGTTGTTTCCTGTTGAACTGAGAGAACAAGCAGATCTGAGATCAGATCTGCTGCTGCCACAGTTTGATGAATGAGGACCACTGTCTCTAGACATGGTGGACGGCTGGACGCTGGAGTCCAGCTGGACTTCCTGGAGACATGAACACAGCAACAACACTCATCTTCACACCAACACAGGAACACAGCAAGCTGCTGCTCTCTGATTGGCTGATTGCTGTCTCTGTGTCCAATCAGGAAGCCTGAACCTTCTCCTCCCACTGAGAAGCTGCAGCTTTACTGGGAACACTGGATCTTTGCTTTGATGGGAACTGGTTTAGTTCAAGATGCTGACAGCAGCTGGATCACTGCAAACATTTACTTACTTTACATCCTTTACAAAAAGCTTCAGCTGCTGAACATCTGATTCCTTCAGTTTGTTGCCACTCAGGTTCAGTTCAGTCAGATGGGACGGGTTGGACTTCAGAGCTGAGACCAGAGAAGAACAGCTGATTTCTGACAAACTGCATCTCCTCAATCTGGAAAAAGAATAAAAGATGTGAGCTGAAGCCAACAGGATCAACTTTAAAACTCAATAATAGAAATGTATAAAAATGATTTCATTGAATGTAAAAGTCCCAGAAACATGATGAACTGATGTTTAATATTTGATCCAGTAAAACTGGTTTATAGAGTCCAAACCAGCAGAACCAGAACATGTTATTATGACGTGTTGTTAGAACATTTCAGTCGGGCCTTCAGTGGTTCTGGTCGGAAATTTGAGCTCTAATATTTCAGTTCAGATTCATTTTAAATGTCAAACTGATTCCTGATGTTTCTGTTCATCTTTACAGGTTAATAAAGTTTGTGGTTTTATCAATGATGGTTTATTGATCATTTATGATCAGAAGCTCAGAGATGTGGATGAACATCATTATTTAGTGAATTAAGCCTCAGTCTGTCTTGGACATAATGACATTTTATCAGGTTTTATATCTGATTGTTTGGAGATATTAAGACATTGATATTAGGATATTAATGATCCTAATATCAAAGTTTTATCAGCCTTTAGTCTCCAATCTGACCTTTGACCTTCTCTCTGCAGGTCTGGTTGGTGTCTGTGAAATGAACGCTGTGATTGGCTGAATATGATGGTGGGAGGGGAACTGCTTGTGCTTTTATAAAACAGAGAAACTTTAACTGGACCAAACCATAGAAGAAGAAAGCAGACGTTACCATGGAGATCCTCAGAGTGGATCAGTAGAATATCAGCATCTGTCTGCAGTTTAGTGGCAACTTTCACATCAGAAACATCCAGAATAAAACATGGTTCTTACCTAATCGTTGTATTCTGCATTCAGGATCCTGTAGAAAACCACAGAGCTCCTTCACTCCAGAATCATTCAGGTTGTTTTCACTCAGGTTCAGTTCAGTCAGATGGGACGGGTTGGACTTCAGAGCTGAGACCAGAGAAGAACAGCTGATCTCCGACAACCTGCAGTTCATCAACCTGAATAAAGAATAAAAGATGTGAGCTGAAGCCAACAGGATCAACTTTAAAACTCAATAATATTAATGTATAAAAATGATTTCATTGAATGTAAAAGTCCCAGAAACATGATGAACTGATGTTTAATATTTGATCCAGTAAAACTGGTTTATAGAGTCCAAACCAGCAGAACCAGAACATGTTATTATGACGTGTTGTTAGAATATTTCAGCGGGCATTCAGTGGTTCTGGTCGGGAATTAAAATGGACTTTCTGAACCAAAGTGTGACATTAGAGCTGTTAATGAATGCTGCAGTGATTTAATGGCAGCAGCTCATTTCCACAGTGACAGTAACCTTCTATTGACTGGAACTGAGTGATTTATCTGAAGGACCAACAGCTACAATCATTACACTTCACTCATTCATAAACACATGAACACATGAGTGGAAACAGAACTGACTGGTTATTCTTCATGTGTTCATCTCTACTGGAAATTAGAAACAACCAAGGAAAGGGGAGGGAATACTTTGTTTACCTCACATTTATTCACAGATTGGAAAATATTTACAGATTATTTCAGATAATTGACTTAAATTGATGCTGCTGTATTAAAATGTAACTGTTTCTGGTTGGACTGAGCTCTAATATTTCAGTCCAGATTAATTTTAAATGTCAAACTGATTCCTGATGTTTCTACTTCTGTTCATCTTTTTATTCATATATTTATTAATATTTTTGCATATGGAACAAAGGTGTTTACATATTCCAGGGTGCAAAAGTGTTGAGCATAAACAAATTGTTTACACCATCGACTTTAAGATGCATGTTTTCAGGAACAAAGACCACATACAGAAGACCTCCAATAGTAAAACATAGTCAAGAAAATAAACCTGACATTTTTAATAATGAAAAACACAAACACGTAAACACATCCGGAAAAAGGAAAGAAAGAAATCTGGGTTTGCAGGAGGGTCTACATTTTGAAGTAACAAACTCAATAAATGGCCATTTAGAGTAGAATTTGTTCAAGTTTCCAGTTTTTGTGTATCTAATTTTCTCCTCTTTCAAAAAGGACATGGCCTCATGTATCCACATTGTGCTGGACGGAGCTATAGTTGATTTCCAGTTGCAGAGAAGGTGGCGCCTGGCGATCCCAGAGGTAAAGCCTCCAGCTCTCTAGCGGAGTATTGACTATGTTGCTCCAGCAGACCAAAGATACCAGTGTGAGCTGAAGTGTCTATAGTTCTCAAAAGTACAACAGACATGGTATGAAAGTAAATTTGCCAGAAATGTTTGAGGGCTGAGCAGGTGAAAAACATGTGCAGATTGCAGGGTGAGTTTCCACATTGGTCAAACATCTACCGTATTTGGGAGATCTGTGCCAGCCTTGTTTTTGAATCATGACATCTGAAAACCACTTTGAACTGTATCAAGCTCAGGCACATATTGAAGTTTAGTGAACGGCTGTCAGGGCAGCTTTGGCTGATGTAGAGAAGAGATATGTGTCAGTTGTTATTGAGGACACTGTGGTACATGCCTTTCTTGACACTGGGGCGGACGTATCAGTCATTAGTGAGGACTTTAGAATGGCTACACCTGCTCTTCACAGAAAACCCATTGTAAAACAGTTTATTCCTCTCACGGGTGTCACAGGTGATCCCCTTGACTCTGTAGGCTCCATTTATGTGAACCTAAACATTGCAGATAAGCTCATGACACACACACTTCAAGTTGTCAGAAACTGTACAAAACCAATCATTTTAGGTTGGGATTTTATGGTGGCAAATGGCATTACAGTTGACACTCGAAATATGACATGCAATGTAGCAGGTACAGCTGTGCCTCTAATTAGTCCACATCTGTATGTTCCCTGCCTGACTGCTGTTTCGGTATCTTCCACAGTTAGCATTCCTGCTATGTCTGAGAGAGTCATCACTGTTACTCTGGATGCACCCCAGAAAGGGTTTTTACCTAGTGGCTACATTGGTGTGTTTGAACCACATTATACCGACCAGTCTTCTGCTGGTATTGCATGGACTGTGGCCAGGGTAGAACGAGGCTCTATTTGTGTTAAAGTAGCTAATGTTTCTCATAGTGACGTCATGTTACATAGTGGTACACAGGTGGGGCACTTTCATGCTGTCTTAGCAGAGGGCCAGAGTGAATTCACCATTATGGACAGTTATATCTGTAACATTAATACTCAGACACCTGACAGTCCCAGAATAATCCCTCTTGCAGATAGTACAGACTCCGATTTGACGCATCTGCAGAAAAAACAACTGAAAGAGACTTTGACTTCTTTTGCAGATGTTTTTAGTCAACACCCACATGACTTTGGCAGAACGGACATAGTGACACACAAAATCACTACAACCTGTGACACCCCAATCTCACAAAGAGCCTACCGCACCTCTCCAGCCATGAAGGCAGAAATTCGCCGCCAAGTTGAAACCCTAAAATCACATGATTTGATAGAGGACAGTTCGAGCCCCTGGGCCAGCCCAGTAGTTATGGTGAAAAAGAAGGATGGCTCTTACAGGTTTTGTGTAGATTTTCGTAAACTGAACTCTGTCACCATTACTGATGCTCATCCCTTACCGAGAGTTGATGACAGTTTAGATGCGCTTTCTGGTTCACAGTACTTTTCTACCATGGACATGTCTGCGGGTACTGGCAAGTACAAATGGATCCAGCAGACAGACGTTTCACGACAGGTGAGGCTTGTACCAATTTAAGGTCATGCCAATGGGGCTAAAGAACTCACCTCCGACCTTCAAAGGCTCATGGAGCTTGTTCTGAGAGGACTGCACTGGACGACCTGTGTCATTTATTTGGATGACATAATTTGCATGGAAAAACCTTTGAAGATCACTTGGTAATCTCACAGACATTCTCCTCGTTTCTGACAAGCAGGTTTAAAATTAAACCCTAAGAAATGTGACTTTGCAAACCTGCTGTAAAGTACATGGGGCACATTGTGTCTCGGGATGGACTGCGTTGGACCCAGTAAACAGTGACGCATTAGTACCTGGCCTGTTCCACGCTCACCGACGGAGGTACGGGCCTTTTTGGGACTGTGTTCATATTACAGACGTTTTGTACATAAATATGCTTTTATTGCTCAGCCGCTGCATAGGCTTACCCAAAAACAAGTGGTGTTTGAATGGACAGATGACTGTTCCATCGCTTTTGAAGCACTTAAGGATGCACTGACTTCGCCTCCAATAATGGCATTTCCTGACTTTGATCAGCCATTCATTTTGAGTACAGATGCATCTAATTTTGCAATTGGTGCCGTACTGTCCCAGACACAACAGGGACAAGAAAGGGTTGTATCTTTTGCAAGTCATGTACTTTCAAAACGGAGAAAGTGGTCTACATATGACAAAGAACTGTATGCCATTGTGTGGTCAATTAGACACTTTAAACATTATCTGAGTTGTAATCCTTTTACAATCATCACTGATCATCGTCCCTTACTCAGCCTAAGAAAGATGGACGTCACGCATGATCCTACTGGACGCAGGGGTCGTTGGGCATTGGAGTTGGACCCATATCAATGGACAATCACCCACAGATGGCAAGAAACACACAAATGCTGATGCCATGTCAGGATACCATTGGGGGAGGACTTAACTGAAGTAACAGTTTCAGCACTGTCTGATGGTGACTCTTCTCCTAGTGACACAGAAAAAGGTGTCTCATTGGCTGAGTTGCCAGGCGCAAGCACTGAACATTCAGAAATTACCAATGTTGTACCACAAGTGTGTTGTGTGGATAATGATAGGATACAGGTGAATATGGGGTTTGCTACATTACAACAGACATTATCTAATCATAACCTGGACATTGTATCTGCACAACTCGCTGATCCTGTTTTCTTTGAAGTGTATACCTGGGTAAAGAATAAGAAACGTCCCTACCTCAGACAGGTAAAAGGTAGAGTGCAGAGAAAACTTTGGTGGCAGTTTCCTAAGTTATTACTATGTAACGACTTGCTTTGCCGAAAAGGTCAGAGTGCACCGGGGAAACCCGAGGTTTATCAAGTGTTAATTCCATCTACACTTGTTACAGAAACAATGCATTTTCTGCATGGTAACCCTTGTTCTGGTCATTACAGTGCTGAGCGTACTTTTAAGAAAGCATTGACAGTGTGTTATTGGCCAGGAATGAGATTTGATATTGAAAACTTCTGTAATCTGTGTAAGACATGTGAAGCTTTTAGAAAAGCTGTACCAAAGCACAGAGCACCTTTGCAATCTATTCAGACTGACAGACCATTTCAGTTGGTCTGTACGGACATTACTGAGCTTAGCTTCCGGTTACCTCTCTTGGTAATAGATATGTACTTGTGGTACAGGACCATTTTACCAAGTATGTAAATGCCTATGCTATGTCTGACCAAAAGGCTGATACCGTAGCACAGTTACTCTGTGAAAGGTATATCCCTGAACATGGTGTTCCTGAGGAACTGTTGTCAGATCAGGGACGACAATATGAATCTGAAATTATTCACATGGTGTTCCTGAGGAACTGTTGTCAGATCAGGGACGAGAATCTGTCTCTGCACACCATTTGTCAGAGATACAGATAACAAAGAAAAGAACCTCTCCGTATCACCCAAGAGGGAATGGTATGGTTGAACGGTTTAATCGGACTCTGAAAGAGCAGTTGGCTCGACTCATTCAGGACTATGGAGGTGACTGGGACCACTACCTCCCTGCTGTGGTACTTTCTTTCAACTCTACTCCTCACTCAAGCACAGGGTACTCGCCATATTTCCTTGCTCATGGACGAGAACCCCGACTACCTGCTAATGTCCATATTTCTTCGCCAAAGGTTTCTGATGATCCACAAAACTATGGTTCAGAACTGGCTACACGGATGGACGCTGCTTTTGAGACTGTGCTTCTCCATCGCGAAGAGCAAAACCAAAAACGAGAGTACTATTACAACAAAGACACAAGGTTTAGGCCTTATGCTTGTGGTGATCTGGTATGGATAGATGACCCCACCACACAAAGACAAAAGCTTTCCCCAAACTAGACCGGACCATATAAGGTTGTAACTGTGAATGAAAAGGGGCTTCTTTACAAGCTGCTGGATGTGAAATATCCTCAGGCTGCGACGAAAGTCATTCATTATGATCGTTTAAAACCTTCCCGTAGTTCCACAGACACATTACCTACAGACATCACTCAGTCTGTAGTTCCACTAAACAGGGACACACTGCCGAGGTATACTGCTTTGTCTGGTTCATTGCCATGGCTCTTTGGCCAAACAGCTGCAGCACAGGCATCAGGAACTGCTAGGTCGTTGCCATCTTCACAAAGGCTCCCAGCTGGACTGTTTCCCATCAGCCTGCACAACCGACCCCTAGCTTGCCACCCTCTGGGGATGCAGTTATTACCAGGTGTGGGCGTACTGTTCGGAAGCCGCAAAGACTGGTGTTATGAGGAACAAATGATCTACAGTTGTTTTTCATATTAGAGGTGGTACAACTGGTTCATTTAACAACAAACGTAAACAGTTGTTCTTTATGGGGTCTTATTGTGAGTTTGTGTTCTTTGTTTTGAAACCCCAAGGTGATGTGAGTTATTGATCTCTGGACAGCTTGTACTTTGGTGAAATGATTTTTTTTTTTTTTAGGTAACAACTTTATTTTGAAATGAGGACATTTCATTTAAAGAGGGGGAAGTATGTAAGATGATTTATTTTTCCTTTTCGATTAATAAGAAGAATTGTAGAATTGGTTATTTAAATGTTCCAAATTGCTGTGCCTTTAAGAGAGATGTTTTCTTCTTTGTTTTTTTTTGGGTAGCGTGGGCGAGACGGGTCTGTTCTGGGGTGATGGCGGTTGAATAAAAAGTCTGGACAGCTACGCTATTCCTCTCCGTGTTCTGCTTTCTCCACCCACGACCTCCTATGTTCCAGTAACCGATTGACAGCATATCATAGTGTTACACTAATATCAGAGTTTTATCAGCCTTTAGTCTCCAATCTGACCTTTGACATTCTCTCTGCAGGTCTGGTTGGTGTCTGTGAAATGAACGCTGTGATTGGTTGAATGTGATGGTGGGAGGAGGAACTGCTTGTGCTTTTATAAAACAGAGAAACTTTAACTGGACCAAACCATAGAAGAAGAAAGCAGACGTTACCATGGAGATCCTCAGAGTGGATCAGTAGAATATCAGCATCTGTCTGCAGTTTAGTGGCAACTTTCACATCAGAAACATCCAGAATAAAACATGGTTTCTTACGTTAATCGTTGTATTCTGCATTCAGGATCCTGTAGAAAACCACAGAGCTCCTTCACTCCAGAATCATTCAGGTTGTTTTCACTCAGGTTCAGTTCAGTCAGATGGGACGGGTTGGACTTCAGAGCTGAGACCAGAGAAGAACAGCTGATCTCTGACAAACTGCAGTCCAACAACCTGAATAAAGAATAAAAGATGTGAGCTGAAGCCAACAGGATCAACTTTAAAACTCAATAATAGAAATGTATAAAAATGATTTCATTGAATGTAAAAGTCCCAGAAACATGATGAACTGATGTTTAATATTTGATCCAGTAAAACTGGTTTATAGAGTCCAAACCAGCAGAACCAGAACATGTTATTATGACGTGTTGCTAGAACATTTCAGTCGGGCCTTCAGTGGTTCTGGTCGGGAATTAAAATAGTTTCATATCAGAAGCAAAGTGAAGGTTGGTTTATCTCAGGTATCTGGAAGAAACCTGTGACACTGATGATCCACCAGGTGGCGCTGCTCTGCTGGTGATCAAGTTCTCAATGTTTTGTTCTAAAGTAAAAATATTTCCTGAACTATGTGGACAGTAAATACTAGGAGAACTTATTCTGGTTTGGTCCAGACCAGGGATCTTCAACTCCAGGCCTCCATGGCCGGCGTCCTGCAACCTTCAACACCTGAGTCCCATCATGAGGTCATCAGCAGGACTCTGGAGAACCTGACTGCGTCGTCATTTCATTCAGGTGTTGAAGCAGAAACATCTAAAGGTTGCAGGACACCAAACCTGGAGGCCTGGATTTGAAGAGTCCTGGTCTAGAAGCTGCTATGCTGCCTTCTGTCTGCCAGCATGTTGCCATGACAACAGTTCAGCCAATCACCATCTACCTGGTGACATCCCAGCAGAGGATGGACAGCAGAGACAGAGGACAGCTGGAGATGAGGACCAGATGTTTGCTGCAATGAGGAGACGGGCCTTCTTTACCACTGATCCCATCTGATCCCATCTGATCACATCTGATCCCAAGTGATCACATCTGAAGGATGATCTCTGAATCAGCTCTAAAGTTTCTGATCAGTGACCTGATGAAGCATCACTGAGCTCAGAGAGCGAGGCTCCAACCGACTGACAGCTGTCAGACTTTAGAGATGGTTCTTCTCTGACCCGGTCCAACAGAACCGCAGCTTCAGGACAAACTGAGCTGGAGGAACCGGCTGCTGCTGCCAGTTTTATTCATATTATAGTTTCTGTTTGTTCTTTTTATTTCAGTAATTTCTTAAATAATGTTTTTATTACAAACAGAACTTGTCTGGTTCTGGATCTGGTTCTGGTTTTACTCTGGAGGAACATTTCATTATTAATGTGAAGAAGAAATGAGAAATAAATCAATCTGATCATCTGAATCTTTCTCACAACAAACTGAAACATCTCCATCACTAATTAACATCATTTGAGTTATTTAACTTATTTTTGTTCATCAGTCCAAAATATTTAAAGTGGAAAATAAAGATCAATATTCTCAAAGTCTGAAAAATGAAAATAATTAATTCACTAAGCAAAAAGTTTTAGAAATTATATTCTGACATTTTGAGAGCAGCTGTTTTTAAAGGAAACAGAAATGTGAATGTAAATATGTATTAAAGTATCAACAAAAGATTTAATAGGATAAATAGAGAAAACAAACCTCAGACTCTTCACTTTACAGACTGAACTCTGCAGAATCTCAACACAGGATTCAGTTCAGAGTCTGTAATGGTTCCCTTAGTGGATCTGACTTATTTCCAGTTCAGTCAGATGTTGGTTGGACTTCAGAGCTGAAGCCACAACTTCACAGTCAACCTCAAGAGACTTAAGCCACCAAGTCTGTGAATAGAGAAGAAATAAAGTCAGTTCTAATTAAATCATATAATCTATATAAACACACATGATAACATTGATATCATCTGATGAACATCTGGTCTTCACATCACTTTACTGAGTTTGATACCACAAAGAATCTCTTCATTTCATAATTAACATCATGGTTCTGGTCCCAGTTCTGTTCAAAGCTCCATTTAATAGAGAATCTGAGCAACAGGTCCAAATAGTTCAGGCTTCATGTTCTCAGAACAACATGAAGGTTTAGCGGCTGCCATCTTGGCTGCCTGTTAGCAAACCTCCCTGTTTCTTCATGCTGAGCTCTGACTGCTGCAGCAACAATCTGGATCAGAAGCTCTTCATCACATGACTTTAAAACTGGATTTTCATTGGAAGATGAAGGAACGGATGAAATCAGTGGAGCTGATATCCTAACAGACCCAACATGGTGGAGCGGACGGTGATGATCAGAAAATAGTTTCTATTCATCCATTTTCTAGACAGACTTCAGCTTCTAGGATCTTGGCTCCTCTGTGTCTCCAGCAGCCAATGGCTGAGAGGCAGGAGAAACTCTGGACAGGAGGACAATTCATCTGAGCAATCAATGATTTTATCAAATATTAAAATCATCTGCAGTAAAACAGAACTCTGTAAATATCTCCAGGTGTCCATGTTAGGATCTGACTATCATCTGGATGAAATGTAATCAAAGCATCTTCATTTTTGCACTCCAGAAAACTGCAAACATCGAGACTAATATGACGGCGCAATAAACGTGAAAGCACCACAAAACAAACAAGTCCTTAACGCTGTGTTACTAAATGCCATTATAAATATTAATATTAAGATAAGTGTCACTAATCTGTGCAGAAGGATATCTGAGCTGTGGAGCAACTGCACGATGACAGCAAACGCAGGGCCGTAACACAGAACCTGGAGGCTCGAGCAGGAGGGTGGGGTCTAAAATCCTATTTAGCATTTCCAGTCAATAGTTTTTTTACTGTTGTAACCATTACACAATCTTCTCTTCAGTTCAACCTTATAAGTGGAGATCCATTGTTGATGTTACCACTATAAAATAACTTGCAATTAAGTTTTGGCAAAGCTTGATGTAATTTTGCACAGCTGCTAACACGTTGTTGTTAGCAGCTGCTGAAAATAACTAAAAAGTTACTTTTAATGTAACTTAGTTACTTTCAAATTAGGTAATCAGTAATATGATTAAAGTTACTTTTCCAAAGTAACTATGCCATCGCTGATCTGGACTCACCGAGCCTTTCTGCAGTTCCTCACAGCTGGAAGCAGTCTCCGTCGTCCTGATTCTGATGTGCTGTACTTCTCCAGGTCCAACTCATCCAGAACCTCCTCTGACATCTGCAGCATGAAGGCCAGAGCTGAGCACTGGATCTCTGACAGTTCATTCCCTGATTTCAGGAGCTGTTGAATATCCTGATAAAATGAGAGGTCGTTCATCTCCATCAGACAGTGGAAGATGTTGATGCTTCTGTCAGGAGAGATTCTATTATTGTTCATATCCTTCAGATTGTTTTTGATTCTCTGGATGGTTTCTGGACTGTTCTGAGTCTGACCCAGCAGGCCTCCTAAAAGTCTCTGGTTGGACTCCAGAGTGAAGCCATGAAGGAAACGAACAAACAAGTCCAGGTGGCCATTTTCACTGCTAAGTGATTTAGACATGATTTTCTTGATGAACTCCTCCAGAGATGATTCACTGTATGTTTCTCTCAGGAACTTCTCCATCACCTGTTTATTCCTACTGGTGAAACAGTGGAACATGTAGACTGCAGCCAGAAACTCCTGGATGCTCAGATGAACAAAGCAGTAGACTGGTTTCTGGAAGATCAGATTCTCTCTTTCGAAGATCTCTGTACAAACTCCTGAGTACACTGAGGCCTCTGTGACATCCAGTCCACACTGCTCCAGGTCTTCTTGGTAGAACATGATGTTTCCTTTCTCCAGCTGTTCAAACGCCAGCATCCCCAGCTTCAGAAGAACTTCCCCGTCAGCCTCCAGCAGCTCCTGTGGACTTGTCTCATGCCCTCCATTGTACTTGTTCTTCTTCCTCTTTGTCTGGACCAGCAGGAAGTGTGAGTACATGTCAGTCATGGTTTTGGGCAGCTCTCCTCTCTGCTCTGAGGTAAACATGTTCTCCAGAACTGTAGCAGTGATCCAGCAGAAGACTGGGATTCCACACATGATGTGGAGGCTCCTGGAGGTCTTGATGTGGGAGATGATTCTGCTGGACAGCTCTGCATCACTGAACCTCTTCCTGAAGTACTCCTCCTTCTGGGCATCGGTGAAGCCTCGTACTTCTGTTGCCCTGGAAACACATGAAGGAGGGATCTGATTGGCTGCTGCAGGTCTGGAAGTTATCCAGATGAGAGCCGAGGGAAGCAGGTTCCCCTTGATGAGGCTTGTCAGCAGAACATTGACTGATGACTTCTGTGTGACATCAGAAACCAGCTGGCTGCTGTTGAAGTCCAGTGAAAGTCTGCTTTCATCCAGACCATCAAAGATGAAGAGCAGTTTGCAGACCCCCAGCTGCTCTGCTGGGAGCTTCTGGAGTGTTGGATGGAAAACATGCAGCAGCGTCAGAAGACTGTGCTGCTCATCTCTGAACAAGTTCAGCTCCCTGAATGAAAGCAGAACCACCACTCTGACATCTTGGTTCTCCAAGCCCTCTGCCCAGTCCAGAGTGAACTTCTGCACTGAGAAGGTTTTTCCAACACCTGCATCGCCGTTGGTCAGAACCACTCTGATGTCTCTATGTTGGTCAGAGAAGGCTTTAAAGATGTCATGGCATCTGATTGGAGAGTCATGGAGGTTCTGGATCTTGGAAGCTCTCTCCAGCTGCTCCACCTCATGTTGGGTATTAACTTCTTCACTCTGACCCTCTGTGATGTAGAGATCAGTGTAGATCCTGTTGAGGAGGGTTCTACTTCCTGTTACATCACTTCCTTCAGTCACACATTCACATCTCGTCC
>CADWAE010000267.1:0-56697 GCA_902982915.1 Phalloptychus januarius | reverse complement strand
CTGTGTCTCATTCACAACAAAGCTGAGCTGCCTTAGAACTACAATGACTGAAGGTTTGAACTAAAACATGGCTGAACTATTGTTATTGTGAGAGGAGGACTGAGTCAGAACTACTGGTTGATGTTTCATTATATAGCTGGATTAACAAATCACTGTTACAGATGGGATTAGTTTGGTTATTTAAAATAAAGGTTTGCTGACATTTCAAAATAAAAGCCTTACATTTTTCACATCAAGTAATTGCTCTTTTGAACTTATTACAACTGGATTATCTAACCATTGTTAGATATTGGATTAGTGTGGCCATTTCATACGAAGCTAAATGAACATTTCAAAATAAAAGCCTAAATATCCCTCTGAGATTAATGTATCACGCAGGCGGTGCACATAATATTATCTGTATTATCTGTTGCCCTAGGTCAGTGCATCGCCGCAGGCGGTGCACACAGGCCCTTATCATCGCTTGATTCCCAGGTTAGTGCACTGTCAAGTGAGCAAGACAGTGCATTAGCATTAGCCTTTCCCGTAAAAAGCTTCCCTGTTTTTCTTGCTTATTAGGCATGTTTAGTATACTGACTATAGTAAGTCAAATAGACACATCATGCTAGTGATACCACACATGCCAGTGACAGCATTTATGCTAACATTAGCATTTGGCTAATTTTAGCTTATACACCAATTTCAACATACAGATTTGCACAAGTCCATGTTAGTAAACATGCTTTTGCTTGTGCACATGCTATTGGCTATACTGTAGCTAAGATTATCATTGATGCTAAGTTTTAGCATCAGAAACCGACGGGCACACTTTGGCAGGCCCCATTTAAATTTCTGCAGGAATTTTCTAGTTTATTTATATCTTTATTTATTTTTCTTCCACCACCGTTAATGCGGCCGACGCTAGTCCCCCACAAAAGTGGTATCAAAACGTGCGGCTCGGTCCCGGGAAGGGAGCTATTATTTTTATTGGGAATCGAACTTACGACGGCGACGTAAAAAGCTTAAAACGAGCGAAATTTCCAACTGCCGAAACGCAGAGTGTAACTGCCATCAACTGCCGCTCTTTTAGAGTGAGAAAATCAGAGGATTTTTGACAAAAAAATTATTTTGAAATCGCCCTCATGCCTACAAATATCGCTCGATTGCTCTGAAAGTCGGTCAGGACATCGCACCGCATGCCTGCTCCGGTAAAATGTCTTCAAAAATCTTCTAGGTCTTACGGTTTTCCGTCAAGGTGCTTCAGAGCCAAAACAAGTGACAGGTTTACTCAGGCTCTGAGCCATTCATTTTGAAACTTTTCTGAAAAGTTTCAGAGGTCAGCGCAGCCATTTTTCTCTCGTCGCTGTAATTTCTGTGTTTGTGCAACAGATATGAATCGCGGTAGTATCGGAGAACAGAAATCGATCTCCCACACGCTTCAAACGGTTTTCAGATCGGCTTTACCGATCCTGAAACAGAAGCATCTCTTTGTGCTGATTTTTTCATCAAAGCTCAGGTTGATAGAATTTTCTCCACTTTCTCTCTGACAGTTGACAGAGGACTAATCACCATAGCAACGGAACACAGAGGCCGGCAGAGCAGCTGGTTTGAACTACAGAAACGTCATCACTTTAGCTCTGAGCAGAATGTCAGAACTGTCTATTACTACACAGCTCAGCTGATCACAATGTTGCAACTAGAATGTTTTGGGCACCATATAAGTGTTTTAACCCAACCAGAGTTACTCATAAGATTAGTGTAGCCATTTATAACAAAATGGTATTAAAATAAAAGCCTGAATATTCCTCTCGGGCCTTTATTATCTTTTTCTCTCAGGTTAGTGTGAAGCAGTTAGAAAAACTAACTGCTTTAAACAGGTTAGAACTACAACATGGTGGAACTTTCAGTTAATACAGAGTATTGAGCTGGCATTTAGAACTACAACATGGCGGAACTCTCATTTACTACAGAAGAGGGATGAGCTGGCATTTAGAATTACAACATGGCGGAACTGTTACTGACTAAAGAAGAAGGCTGAGCAGAATGTTAGACCTACATTAATGGCAGAACTCTTTTACTACAGAGGAGAGATGAGCTGGAAGTTAAGAACTAAAATGACGGCTGAACCACAGCTACTCATAGGATTAGTGTCACCATTTATAACAAAACTAACTGCTTCAAGCACTTAGATTTCTGTCTCTCCCTCTGTGTCTCACTCACATGACAGTTGAGCTGCTCTTTAGAACTACAATGAATGAAGGTTTAAAAGGGGAATTTCTGTTACTAAAGGGGTTAGCTCCATTTAGAACTACTGCTGATGTTTGCATTATATAGCTGGATTAACAAAATCACTGTTACAGATGGGATTAGTTTGGTTATTTAAAATAAAGGTCATTGGACATTTCAAAATAAAAGCCTTTACATTTTTCACATCAAGTAATTGCTCTTTTGAACTTATTACAACTGGTTTAGCCCAACCATTGTTAGATATTGGATTAGTGTGGCCATTTCATACGAAGCTAAATGAACATTTCAAAATAAAAGCCTAAATATCCCTCTGAGATTAATGCACCCGCAGGCGGTGCACATAATATTATCCTTTATTATCTGTTGCCCTAAGGTCAGTGCACGCGAGGCGTGCAAATAATAAGCCCTTACTATCGTTTGATCTCAGGTTAGTGCACTGTCTTGCGCAGCAAGACAGTGCATTAGCTTTAGCCTTTTCCCTTAAAAAGCTTTCCCCTGTTTTTCTTGCTTATTAGGCATGTTTAGTATACCGACTATAGTAAGTCAAATAGACACATCATGCTACTGATACCCCACATGACAGTGACAGCATTTATGCTAACATTAGCATTTGGCTAATTTTAGCTTATACACCAATTTCAACATACAGATTTGCACAAGTCCATGTTAGTCAACATGCTTTTGCTTCTGCACATGCTGTTGACTATACTGTAGCTAAGCTTAGCATTGATGCTAACTTTTAGCATCAGAACGCTGGGTCCAAACCGACGGGCACACTTTGGCAGGCCCCATTTAAATTTCTGCAGGAATTTTCTAGTATTAGCCCTTACTATCGTTTGATCTCAGGTTAGTGCACTGTCTTGCGCAGCAAGACAGTGCGTTAGCAATAGCCTTATCCCGTAAATAGCTTTCCCCTGTTTTTCTGGCTTATTAGGCATGTTTAGTATACTGACTATAGTAAGTCTAATAGACACATCATGCTAGTGATACCTCACATTACAGTGACAGCATTTATGCTAACATTAGCATTTTAGCTTATACACCAATTTCAACATACAGATTTGCACAAGTCCATGTTAGTCAACATGCTTTTGCTTCTGCACATGCTATTGACTATACTGTAGCTAAGCTTAGCATTGATGCTAACTTTTAGCATCAGAAACCGACGGGCACACTTTGGCAGGCCCCATTTAAATTTCTGCAGGAATTTTCTAGTTGGGGCCTGCCCATAGCAATGCATAAGGAGAGCAATGTCTGGCTTGCGAAGCAAGCCAGACATTGCCTCCATGCATTGCATGGCAGGCACCTATTGTTCTACACCCAATAGAATGTCTCTTTATTTCTTTCTTTATTTATTTATTTTTCTTACGTCACCCGGAATGCGGCTCGTACCGCTGCGAGCCCACCCACAAAAGTGGTATCAAAACGTGCGGCTCGGTCCCGGGAGGGGAGCTATTATTTTTATTGGCAATCGGAGTTAAAACGGCGACGTAAAAAGCGTCGAAAGAGCAAAATTTCCAACTGCCGAAACGAAAAACGAAACAGAGTGTAACTGACATTAACTGCCGCTCTTTTAGAGTGAGAAAAAGAGTGGATTTTTGACAAAAAAATTATTTTGAAATCGCCCTCATGCCTACAAATATCGCTCGATTGCTCTGAAAGTCGGTCAAAACATCGCACCGAATGCCTGCTCCGGTAAAATGTCTTCAAAAATCTTCTAAGTCTTACGGTTTTCCGTCAAGGTGCTTCAGAGCCAAAACAAGTGACAGGTTTACTCAGGCTCTGAGCCATTCATTTTGAGATTTTTCTGAAAAGTTTCAGAGGTCAGCGCAGCCATTTTTCTCTCATCGCTGTAATTTCTGTGTTTGTGCAACAGATATGAATCGCGGTAGTATCGGAGAACAGAAATCGATCTCCCACACGCTTCAAACGGTTTTCAGATCGGCTTTACCGATCCTGAAAGACAAGCATCTGTTTGTACTGATTTTTTCATCAAAGCTCAGGTTGATAGAATTTTCTCCACTTTCTCTCTGACAGTTGACAGAGGACTAATCACCATAGCAACGGAACACAGAGGCCGGCAGAGCAGCTGGTTTGAACTACAGAAACGTCATCACTTTAGTTCTGAGCAGAATGTCAGAACTGTCTGTTACTACACAGCTCAGCTGATCACAATGTAACAACTAGAATGTTTTGGGCACCATATAAGTGTTTTAACCCAACCAGAGTTACTCATAAGATTAGTGTAGCCATTTATAACAAAATGTTATTAAAATAAAAGCTTGAATATTCCTCTCGGGCCTTTATTATCTTTTTCTCTCAGGTTAGTGTGAAGCAGTTAGAAAAACTAACTGCTTTAAACAGGTTAGAACTACAACATGGTGGAACTTTCAGTTAATACAGATGATTGAGCTGTCATTTAGAACTACAACATGGCGGAACTGTCAGTTACTACAGAAGAGGGATGAGCTGTCATTTAGAATTACAACATGGCGGAACTGTTACTGACTAAAGAAGAAGGCTGAGCAGAATGTTAGACCTACATTAATGGCAGAACTCTTTTACTACAGAGGAGAGATGAGCTGGAAGTTAAGAACTAAAATGACGGCTGAACCACAGCTACTCATAGGATTAGTGTCACCATTTATAACAAAACTAACTGCTTCAAGCACTTAGATTTCTGTCTCTCCCTCTGTGTCTCACTCACATAACAGTTGAGCTGCTCTTTAGAACTACAATGAATGAAGGTTTGAACTAAAACATGGCGGAACTTTCTGTTACTACAGATGGCGGGAGGACTGATATAGCTGGATTAACAAAATCACTGTTACAGATGGGATTAGTTTGGTTATTTAAAATAAAGGTCATTGGACATTTCAAAATAAAGCCTTTACATTTTTCACATCAAGTAATTGCTCTTTTGAACTTATTACAACTGGTTTAGCCCAACCATTGTTAGATATTGGATTAGTGTGGCCATTTCATACTGAAGCTAAATGAACATTTCAAAATAAAAGCCTAAATATCCCTCTGAGATTAATGCACCCCCAGGCGGTGCACATAATATTATCCTTTATTATCTGTTGCCCTAAGTCAGTGACCGCAAGGCGAGTGCAAAATATTAGCCCTTACTATCGTTTTGATCTCAGGTTAGTGCACTGTCTTGCGCAGCAAGACAGTGCATTAGCTTTAGCCTTTTCCCTTAAAAAGCTTTCCCCTGTTTTTCTTGCTTATTAGGCATGTTTAGTATACCGACTATAGTAAGTCAAATAGACACATCATGCTACTGATACCCCACATGACAGTGACAGCATTTATGCTAACATTAGCATTTGGCTAATTTTAGCTTATACACCAATTTCAACATACAGATTTGCACAAGTCCATGTTAGTCAACATGCTTTTGCTTCTGCACATGCTGTTGACTATACTGTAGCTAAGCTTAGCATTGATGCTAACTTTTAGCATCAGAACGCTGGGTCCAAACCGACGGGCACACTTTGGCAGGCCCCATTTAAATTTCTGCAGGAATTTTCTAGTATTAGCCCTTACTATCGTTTGATCTCAGGTTAGTGCACTGTCTTGCGCAGCAAGACAGTGCATTAGCATTAGCCTTATCCCGTAAAAAGCTTTCCCCTGTTTTTCTCGCTTATTAGGCATGTTTAGTATACTGACTATAGTAAGTCTAATAGACACATCATGCTAGTGATACCTCACATTACAGTGACAGCATTTATGCTAACATTAGCATTTTAGCTTATACACCAATTTCAACATACAGATTTGCACAAGTCCATGTTAGTCAACATGCTTTTGCTTCTGCACATGCTATTGACTATACTGTAGCTAAGCTTAGCATTGATGCTAACTTTTAGCATCAGAAACCGACGGGCACACTTTGGCAGGCCCCATTTAAATTTCTGCAGGAATTTTCTAGTTGGGCCTGCCCATACTATGCATAAGGAGAGCAATGTCTGGCTTGAGCAAGCCAGACATTCTCATCATTGCATGGCAGGCACCTATTGTTCTACACCCAATAGAATGTCTCTTTATTTCTTTCTTTATTTATTTATTTTTCTTACGTCACCGGAATGCGGCTCGTACCGCTGCGAGCCCACCCACAAAAGTGGTATCAAAACGTGCGGCTCGGTCCCGGGAGGGGAGCTATTATTTTTATTGGCAATCGGAGTTAAAACGGCGACGTAAAAAGCGTCGAAAGAGCAAAATTTCCAACTGCCGAACGAAAACGAAACAGAGTGTAACTGACATTAACTGCCGCTCTTTTAGAGTGAGAAAAACAGTGGATTTTTGACAAAAAAATTATTTTGAAATCGCCCTCATGCCTACAAATATCGCTCGATTGCTCTGAAAGTCGGTCAAAACATCGCACCGAATGCCTGCTCCGGTAAAATGTCTTCAAAAATCTTCTAAGTCTTACGGTTTTCCGTCAAGGTGCTTCAGAGCCAAAACAAGTGACAGGTTTACTCAGGCTCTGAGCCATTCATTTTGAGATTTTTCTGAAAAGTTTCAGAGGTCAGCGCAGCCATTTTTCTCTCATCGCTGTAATTTCTGTGTTTGTGCAACAGATATGAATCGCGGTAGTATCGGAGAACAGAAATCGATCTCCCACACGCTCAACGGTTTTCAGATCGGCTTTACCGATCCTGAAAGACAAGCATCTGTTTGTACTGATTTTTTCATCAAAGCTCAGGTTGATAGAATTTTCTCCACTTTCTCTCTGACAGTTGACAGAGGACTAATCACCATAGCTGAACACAGAGGCCGGCAGAGCAGCTGGTTTGAACTACAGAAACGTCATCACTTTAGTTCTGAGCAGAATGTCAGAACTGTCTGTTACTACACAGCTCAGCTGATCACAATGTAACAACTAGAATGTTTTGGGCACCATATAAGTGTTTTAACCCAACCAGAGTTACTCATAAGATTAGTGTAGCCATTTATAACAAAATGTTATTAAAATAAAGCTTGAATATTCCTCTCGGGCCTTTATTATCTTTTCTCTCAGGTTAGTGTGAAGCAGTTAGAAAAACTAACTGCTTTAAACAGGTTAGAACTACAACATGGTGGAACTTTCAGTTAATACAGATGATTGAGCTGTCATTTAGAACTACAACATGGCGGAACTGTCAGTTACTACAGAAGAGGGATGAGCTGTCATTTAGAATTACAACATGGCGGAACTGTTACTGACTAAAGAAGAAGGCTGAGCAGAATGTTAGACCTACATTAATGGCAGAACTCTTTTACTACAGAGGAGAGATGAGCTGGAAGTTAAGAACTAAAATGACGGCTGAACCACAGCTACTCATAGGATTAGTGTCACCATTTATAACAAAACTAACTGCTTCAAGCACTTAGATTTCTGTCTCTCCCTCTGTGTCTCACTCACATAACAGTTGAGCTGCTCTTTAGAACTACAATGAATGAAGGTTTGAACTAAAACATGGCGGAACTTTCTGTTACTACAGAGGAGGACTGAGCTCGCATTTAGAACTACTTGCTGATGTTTGCATTATATAGCTGGATTAACAAAATCACTGTTACAGATGGGATTAGTTTGGTTATTTAAAATAAAGGTCATTGGACATTTCAAAATAAAAGCCTTTACATTTTTCACATCAAGTAATTGCTCTTTTGAACTTATTACAACTGGTTTAGCCCAACCATTGTTAGATATTGGATTAGTGTGGCCATTTCATATGAAGCTAAATGAACATTTCAAAATAAAAGCCTAAATATCCCTCTGAGATTAATGCACCCGCAGGCGTGCACATAATATTATCCTTATTATCTGTTGCCCTAAGGTCAGTGCACCGCAAGGCGGTCAAAATATAGCCCTTACTATCGTTTGATCTCAGGTTAGTGCACTGTCTTGCGCAGCAAGACAGTGCATTAGCATTAGCATTAAAACAGGGAAAGCTTTCCCTGTTTTCTTGCTTATTAGGCATGTTTAGTATACTGACTATAGTAAGTCTAATAGACACATCATGCTAGTGATACCTCACATTACAGTGACACCATTTATGCTAACATTAGCATTTTAGCTTATACACCAATTTCAACATACAGATTTGCACAAGTCCATGTTAGTCAACATGCTTTTGCTTCTGCACATGCTGTTGACTATACTGTAGCTAAGCTTAGCATTGATGCTAACTTTTAGCATCAGAAACCGACGGGCACACTTTGGCAGGCCCCATTTAAATTTCTGCAGGAATTTTCTAGTTGGGGCCTGCCCATAGCAATGCATAAGGAGAGCAGTGTCTGGCTTGCGAAGCAAGCCAGACACTGCCTCCATGCATTGCATGGCAGGCACCTATTGTTCTACACCGAATAGAATGTCTCTTTATTTCTTTATTTATTTATTTTTCTTACGTCAACCGGAATGCGGCTCGTACCGCTGCGAGCCCACCCACAAAAGTGGTATCAAAACGTGCGGCTCGATCCCGGGAGGGGAGCTATTATTTTTATTGGCAATCGGAGTTAAAACGGCACGTAAAAGCGTCGAAAGAGCAAAATTACCAACTGCGAAACGAAAACGAAACAGAGTGTAACTGACATTAACTGCCGCTTTTAGAGTGAGAAAACAGTGGATTTTTGACAAAAAATAATTTTGAAATCGCCTCATGCCTACAAATATCGCTCGATTGCTCTGAAAGTCGGTCAAAACATCGCACCGAATGCCTGCTCCGGCAAAATGTCTTCAAAAATCTTCTAGGTCTTACGGTTTTCCGTCAAGGTGCTTCAGAGCCAAAACAAGTGACAGGTTTACTCAGGCTCTAAGCCATTCATTTTGAGACTTTTCTGAAAAGTTTCAGAGGTCAGCGCAGCCATTTTTCTCTCGTCGCTGTAATTTCTGTGTTTGTGCAACAGATATGAATCGGGTAGTATCGGAGAACAGAAATCGATCTCCCACACGCTTCAAACGGTTTTCAGATCGGCTTTCCGATCCTGAAACAGAAGCATCTCTTTGTGCTGATTTTTCATCAAAGCTCAGGTTGATAGAATTTTCTCCACTTTCTCTCTGCCAGTTGACAGAGGACTAATCACCATAGCACTGGAACACAGAGGCCGGCAGAGCAGCTGGTTTGAACTACAGAAACGTCATCACTTTAGTTCTGAGCAGAATGTCAGAACTGTCTGTTACTACACAGCTCAGCTGATCACAATGTTGCAACTAGAATGTTTTGGGCACCATATAAGTGTTTTAACCCAACCAGAGTTACTCATAAGATTAGTGTAGCCATTTAAAACAAAATGTTATTAAAATAAAAGCTTGACTATCCCTCTCGGGCCTTTATTATCTTTTTCTCTCAGGTTAGTGTGAAGCAGTTAGAAAAACTAACTGCTTTAAACAGGTTAGAACTACAACATGGTGGAACTTTCAGTTAATACAGAGGATTGAGCTGGCATTTAGAACTACAACATGGCGGAACTGTTACTGACTAAAGAAGAAGGCTGAGCAGAATGTTAGACCTACATTAATGGCAGAACTCTTTTACTACAGAGGAGAGATGAGCTGGAAGTTAAGAACTAAAATGACGGCTGAACCACAGCTACTCATAGGATTAGTGTCACCATTTATAACAAAACTAACTGCTTCAAGCACTTAGATTTCTGTCTCTCCCTCTGTGTCTGACTCACAAAACAGTTGAGCTGCTCTTTAGAACTACAATGAATGAAGGTTTGAACTAAAACATGGCGGAACTTTCTGTTACTACAGAGGAGGACTGAGCTCACATTTAGAACTACTGGCTGATGTTTGCATTATATAGCTGGATTAACAAAATCACTGTTACAGATGGGATTAGTTTGATTATTTAAAATAAAGGTCATTGGACATTTCAAAATAAAAGCCTTTACATTTTTCACATCAAGTAATTGCTCTTTTGAACTTATTACAACTGGTTTAGCCCAACCATTGTTAGATATTGGATTAGTGTGGCCATTTAATACGAAGCTAAATGAACATTTCAAAATAAAAGCCTAAATATCACTCTGAGATTAATGCACGCGCAGGTGCACATAATATTATCCTTTATTATCTGTTGCCCTAAGGTCAGTGCACCGCCACAGGCGGTGCAAATAATATTAGCCCTTACTATTGTTTGATCTCAGGTTAGTGCACTGTCTTGCATAGCAAGACAGTGCATTAGCATTAGCCTCTTCCCTTTAAAAGCTTTCCCCATTTTTTCATGCTTATTTGCCATGTTTAGTATACTGACTGGAGTAAGTCAAATAGACACATCATGCTACTGATACCCCACATGACAGTGACAGCATTTATGCTAACATTAGCATTTGGCTAATTTTAGCTTATACACCAATTTCAGATTTGCACAAGTCCATGTTTCATTGACTATACTGTAGCTAAGCTTAGCATTGATGCTAACTTTTAGCATCAGAACGCTGGGTCCAAACCGACGGGCACACTTTGGCAGGCCCCATTTAAATTTCTGCAGGAATTTTCTAGTTGGGGCCTGCCCATAGCAATGCATGGAGGCAGTGTCTGGCTTGCGAAGCAAGCCAGACACTGCCTCCATGCATTGCATGGCAGGCACCTATTGTTCTACACCCAATAGAATGTCTCTTTATTTATTTATTTTTCTTACGTCAACCGGAATGCGGCTCGTACCGCTGCGAGCCCACCCACAAAAGTGGTATCAAAACGTGCGGCTCGATCCCGGGAGGGGAGCTATTATTTTTATTGGCAATCGGAGTTAAAACGGCGACGTAAAAGCGTCCAAAGTGCAAAATTACCAACTGCGAAACGAAAACGAAACAGAGTGTAACTGACATTAACTGCCGCTTTTTAGAGTGAGAAAACAGTGGATTTTTGACAAAAATTATTTTGAAATCGCCCTCATGCCTACAAATATCGCTCGATTGCTCTGAAAGTCGGTCAAAACATCGCACCGAATGCCTGCTCCGGTAAAATGTCTTCAAAATTTTCTAGGTCTTACGGTTTTCCGTCAAGGTGCTTCAGAGCCAAAACAAGTGACAGGTTTACTCAGGCTCTGAGCTTCATTTTGAAACTTTTCTGAAAAGTTTCAGAGGTCAGCGCAGCCATTTTTCTCTCGTCGCTGTAATTTCTGTGTTTGTGCAACAGATATGAATCGCGGTAGTATCGGAGAACAGAAATCGATCTCCCACACGCTTCAAACGGTTTTCAGATCGGCTTTACCGATCCTGAAACAGAAGCATCTGTTTGTGCTGTTTTTTTCATCAAAGCTCAGGTAGATAGAATTTTCTCCAGCTTTTCTCTCTCTCACACATGTCAGTTGACAGAGGACTAATCACCATAGCAACGGAACACAGAGGCCGGCAGAGCAGCTGGTTTTAACTACAGAAACGTCATCACTTTAGTTCTGAGCAGAATGTCAGAACTGTCTCTTACTACACAGCTCAGCTGATCACAATGTAACAACTAGAATGTTTTGGGCACCATATAAGTGTTTTAACCCAACCAGAGTTACTCATAAGATTAGTGTAGCCATTTATAACAAAATGTTATTAAAATAAAAGCTTGACTATCCCTCTCGGGCCTTTATTATCTTTTTCTCTCAGGTTAGTGTGAAGCAGTTAGAAAAACTAACTGCTTTAAACAGGTTAGAACTACAACATGGCGGAACTGTCAGTTACTACAGAAGAGTCTGTCATTTAGAATTACAACATGGCGGAACTGTTACTGACTAAAGAAGAAGGCTGAGCAGAATGTTAGACCTACATTAATGGCAGAACTCTTTTACTACAGAGGAGAGATGAGCTGGAAGTTAAGAACTAAAATGACGGCTGAACCACAGCTACTCATAGGATTAGTGTCACCATTTATAACAAAACTAACTGCTTCAAGCACTTAGATTTCTGTCTCTCCCTCTGTGTCTCACTCACATAACAGTTGAGCTGCTCTTTAGAACTACAATGAATGAAGGTTTGAACTAAAACATGGCGGAACTTGGAACTTCGGGGTAGCTCGCATTTAGAACTACTTGCTGATGTTTGCATTATATAGCTGGATTAACAAAATCACTGTTACAGATGGGATTAGTTTGGTTATTTAAAATAAAGGTCATTGGACATTTCAAAATAAAAGCCTTTACATTTTTCACATCAAGTAATTGCTCTTTTGAACTTATTACAACTGGTTTAGCCCAACCATTGTTAGATATTGGATTAGTGTGGCCATTTCATACGAAGCTAAATGAACATTTCAAAATAAAAGCCTAAATATCCCTCTGAGATTAATGCACCGCCGCAGGCGGTGCACATAATATTATCCTTTATTATCGTTGCCCTAGGGTGCACATAGGTTAGTGCACTGTCTTGCGCAGCAAGACAGTGCATTAGCATTAGCATTAAAAACAGGGGAAAGCTTTCCCCTGTTTTTCTTGCTTATTAGGCATGTTTAGTATACTGACTATAGTAAGTCTAATAGACACATCATGCTAGTGATACCTCACATTACAGTGACACCATTTATGCTAACATTAGCATTTTAGCTTATACACCAATTTCAACATACAGATTTGCACAAGTCCATGTTAGTCAACATGCTTTTGCTTCTGCACATGCTGTTGACTATACTGTAGCTAAGCTTAGCATTGATGCTAACTTTTAGCATCAGAAACCGACGGGCACACTTTGGCAGGCCCCATTTAAATTTCTGCAGGAATTTTCTAGTTGGGGCCTGCCCATAGCAATGCATAAGGAGAGCAGTGTCTGGCTTGCGAAGCAAGCCAGACACTGCCTCCATGCATTGCATGGCAGGCACCTATTGTTCTACACCGAATAGAATGTCTCTTTATTTCTTTATTTATTTATTTTTCTTACGTCAACCGGAATGCGGCTCGTACCGCTGCGAGCCCACCCACAAAAGTGGTATCAAAACGTGCGGCTCGATCCCGGGAGGGGAGCTATTATTTTTATTGGCAATCGGAGTTAAAACGGCGACGTAAAAAGCGTCGAAAGAGCAAAATTACCAACTGCCGAAACGAAAAACGAAACAGAGTGTAACTGACATTAACTGCCGCTTTTTTAGAGTGAGAAAAACAGTGGATTTTTGACAAAAAAATAATTTTGAAATCGCCCTCATGCCTACAAATATCGCTCGATTGCTCTGAAAGTCGGTCAAAACATCGCACCGAATGCCTGCTCCGGCAAAATGTCTTCAAAAATCTTCTAGGTCTTACGGTTTTCCGTCAAGGTGCTTCAGAGCCAAAACAAGTGACAGGTTTACTCAGGCTCTAAGCCATTCATTTTGAGACTTTTCTGAAAAGTTTCAGAGGTCAGCGCAGCCATTTTTCTCTCGTCGCTGTAATTTCTGTGTTTGTGCAACAGATATGAATCGCGGTAGTATCGGAGAACAGAAATCGATCTCCCACACGCTTCAAACGGTTTTCAGATCGGCTTTACCGATCCTGAAACAGAAGCATCTCTTTGTGCTGATTTTTTCATCAAAGCTCAGGTTGATAGAATTTTCTCCACTTTCTCTCTGACAGTTGACAGAGGACTAATCACCATAGCAACGGAACACAGAGGCCGGCAGAGCAGCTGGTTTGAGCTACAGAAACGTCATCACTTTAGTTCTGAGCAGAATGTCAGAACTGTCTGTTACTACACAGCTCAGCTGATCACAATGTTGCAACTAGAATGTTTTGGGCACCATATAAGTGTTTTAACCCAACCAGAGTTACTCATAAGATTAGTGTAGCCATTTAAAACAAAATGTTATTAAAATAAAAGCTTGACTATCCCTCTCGGGCCTTTATTATCTTTTTCTCTCAGGTTAGTGTGAAGCAGTTAGAAAAACTAACTGCTTTAAACAGGTTAGAACTACAACATGGTGGAACTTTCAGTTAATACAGAGGATTGAGCTGGCATTTAGAACTACAACATGGCGGAACTGTTACTGACTAAAGAAGAAGGCTGAGCAGAATGTTAGACCTACATTAATGGCAGAACTCTTTTACTACAGAGGAGAGATGAGCTGGAAGTTAAGAACTAAAATGACGGCTGAACCACAGCTACTCATAGGATTAGTGTCACCATTTATAACAAAACTAACTGCTTCAAGCACTTAGATTTCTGTCTCTCCCTCTGTGTCTCACTCATAACAGTTGAGCTGCTCTTTAGAACTACAATGAATGAAGGTTTGAACTAAAACATGGCGGAACTTTCTGTTACTACAGAGGAGGACTGAGCTCACATTTAGAACTACTGGCTGATGTTTGCATTATATAGCTGGATTAACAAAATCACTGTTACAGATGGGATTAGTTTGATTATTTAAAATAAAGGTCATTGGACATTTCAAAATAAAAGCCTTTACATTTTTCACATCAAGTAATTGCTCTTTTGAACTTATTACAACTGGTTTAGCCCAACCATTGTTAGATATTGGATTAGTGTGGCCATTTAATACGAAGCTAAATGAACATTAAAATCAAAAGCCTAAATATCCCTCTGAGATTAATGCACCGCCGCAGGCGGTGCACATAATATTATCCTTTATTATCTGTTGCCCTAAGGTCAGTGCACCGCCGCAGGCGGTGCAAATAATATTAGCCCTTACTATCGTTTGATCTCAGGTTAGTGCACTGTCTTGCGCAGCAAGACAGTGCATTAGCATTAGCCTCTTCCCTTTAAAAGCTTTCCCCTGTTTTTCTTGCTTATTAGGCATGTTTAGTATACTGACTGGAGTAAGTCAAAGAGACACATCATGCTACTGATACCCCACATGACAGTGACAGCATTTATGCTAACATTAGCATTTGGCTAATTTTAGCTTATACACCAATTTCAACATACAGATTTGCACAAGTCCATGTTAGTCAACATGCTTTTGCTTCTGCACATGCTATTGACTATACTGTAGCTAAGCTTAGCATTGATGCTAACTTTTAGCATCAGAACGCTGGGTCCAAACCGACGGGCACACTTTGGCAGGCCCCATTTAAATTTCTGCAGGAATTTTCTAGTTGGGGCCTGCCCATAGCAATGCATAAGGAGAGCAGTGTCTGGCTTGCGAAGCAAGCCAGACACTGCCTCCATGCATTGCATGGCAGGCACCTATTGTTCTACACCGAATGGAATTTTCTAGTTGGGGCCTGCCCATAGCAATGCATAAGGAGAGCAGTGTCTGGCTTGCGATGCAAGCCAGACACTGCCTCCATGCATTGCATGGCAGGCACCTATTGTTCTACACCCAATAGAATGTCTCTTTATTTATTTATTTTTCTTACGTCAACCGGAATGCGGCTCGTACCGCTGCGAGCCCACCCACAAAAGTGGTATCAAAACGTGCGGCTCGATCCCGGGAGGGGAGCTATTATTTTTATTGGCAATCGGAGTTAAAACGGCGACGTAAAAAGCGTCCAAAGTGCAAAATTACCAACTGCCGAAACGAAAAACGAAACAGAGTGTAACTGACATTAACTGCCGCTTTTTTAGAGTGAGAAAAACAGTGGATTTTTGACAAAAAAATTATTTTGAAATCGCCCTCATGCCTACAAATATCGCTCGATTGCTCTGAAAGTCGGTCAAAACATCGCACCGAATGCCTGCTCCGGTAAAATGTCTTCAAAATTTTCTAGGTCTTACGGTTTTCCGTCAAGGTGCTTCAGAGCCAAAACAAGTGACAGGTTTACTCAGGCTCTGAGCCATTCATTTTGAAACTTTTCTGAAAAGTTTCAGAGGTCAGCGCAGCCATTTTTCTCTCGTCGCTGTAATTTCTGTGTTTGTGCAACAGATATGAATCGCGGTAGTATCGGAGAACAGAAATCGATCTCCCACACGCTTCAAACGGTTTTCAGATCGGCTTTACCGATCCTGAAACAGAAGCATCTGTTTGTGCTGTTTTTTTCATCAAAGCTCAGGTAGATAGAATTTTCTCCAGCTTTTCTCTCTCTCACACATGTCAGTTGACAGAGGACTAATCACCATAGCAACGGAACACAGAGGCCGGCAGAGCAGCTGGTTTTAACTACAGAAACGTCATCACTTTAGTTCTGAGCAGAATGTCAGAACTGTCTCTTACTACACAGCTCAGCTGATCACAATGTAACAACTAGAATGTTTTGGGCACCATATAAGTGTTTTAACCCAACCAGAGTTACTCATAAGATTAGTGTAGCCATTTATAACAAAATGTTATTAAAATAAAAGCTTGACTATCCCTCTCGGGCCTTTATTATCTTTTTCTCTCAGGTTAGTGTGAAGCAGTTAGAAAAACTAACTGCTTTAAACAGGTTAGAACTACAACATGGCGGAACTGTCAGTTACTACAGAAGAGTCTGTCATTTAGAATTACAACATGGCGGAACTGTTACTGACTAAAGAAGAAGGCTGAGCAGAATGTTAGACCTACATTAATGGCAGAACTCTTTTACTACAGAGGAGAGATGAGCTGGAAGTTAAGAACTAAAATGACGGCTGAACCACAGCTACTCATAGGATTAGTGTCACCATTTATAACAAAACTAACTGCTTCAAGCACTTAGATTTCTGTCTCTCCCTCTGTGTCTCACTCACATGAAGGTTGAGCTGCTCTTTAGAACTACAATGAATGAAGGTTTGAACTAAAACATGGCGGAACTTTCTGTTACTACAGAGGAGGACTGAGCTCGCATTTAGAACTACTTGCTGATGTTTGCATTATATAGCTGGATTAACAAAATCACTGTTACAGATGGGATTAGTTTGGTTATTTAAAATAAAGGTCATTGGATATTTCAAAATAAAAGCCTTTACATTTTTCACATCAAGTAATTGCTCTTTTGAACTTATTACAACTGGTTTAGCCCAACCATTGTTAGATATTGGATTAGTGTGGCCATTTCATACGAAGCTAAATGAACATTTCAAAATAAAAGCCTAAATATCCCTCTGAGATCAATGCACCACCGCAGGCGGTGCAAATAATATTAGCCTTTATTATCCGTTGCCCTAAGGTCAGTGCACCGCCGAAGGCGGTGCAAATAATATTACCCCTTACTATCTGTTGATCTAGGTTAGTGCACTGTCTTGCAGCAAGACAGTGCTAGCATTAGCTTTCCTAAAAGCTTCCCTGTTTTTCTGCTTATTAGGCATGTTTACTATACTGATTGGAGTAGTCAAAAGAACATCATGCTACTGATACCCACATGCCAGTGACAGCATTTATGCTAACATTAGCATTTGGCTAATTTTAGCTTATACACCAATTTCAACATACAGATTTGCACAAGTCCATGTTTGTCAACATGCTTGTGAATTCCACATTCTATAGAGTATATTGAAGATTTCTTTAGCAATGATGCTAACTTTAGCATCCAACGCTGTCCAAACCGACGGGCACACTTTGGCAGGCCCCATTTAAATTTCTGCAGGAATTTTCTAGTTTATTTTTTATTATTTCTTACGCAACCGGAATGCGGTCGTCACCGCTGCGAGCCCATCCACAAAAGTGGTATCAAACGTCGGCTCGATCCCGGGAGGGGAGCTATTATTTTTATTGGCAATCGGAGTTAAACGGCGACGTAAAAGCGTCCAAAGTGCAAAATTACCAACTGCCGAAACGAAAACGAAACAGAGTGTAACTGAAATTAACTGCCGCTTTTTTAGAGTGAGAAAAACAGTGGATTTTTGACAAAAAAATTATTTTGAAATCGCCCTCATGGCTACAAATATCGCTCGATTGCTCTGAAAGTCGGTCAAAACATTGCACCGAATGCCTGCTCCGGTAAAATGTCTTCAAAAATGTTCTAGGTCTTACGGTTTTCCGTCAAGGTGCTTCAGAGCCAAAACAAGTGACAGGTTTACTCAGGCTCTGAGCCATTCATTTTGAGACTTTTCTGAAAAGTTTCAGAGGTCAGCGCAGCCATTTTTCTCTCGTCGCTGTAATTTCTGTGTTTGTGCAACAGATATGAATCGCGGTAGTATCGGAGAACAGAAATCGATCTCCCACACGCTTCAAACGGTTTTCAGATCGGCTTTACCGATCCTGAAAGGCAAGCATCTGTTTGTGCTGATTTTTCATCAAAGCTCAGGTTGATAGAATTTTCTCCACTTTCTCTCTGACAGTTGACAGAGGACTAATCACCATAGCAACGGAACACAGAGGCCGGCAGAGCAGCTGGTTTGAGCTACAGAAACGTCATCACTTTAGTTCTGAGCAGAATGTCAGAACTGTCTCTTACTACAGAGCTCAGCTGATCACAATGTTACAACTAGAATGTTTTGGGCACCATATAAGTGTTTTAACCCAACCAGAGTTACTCATAAGATTAGTGTAGCCATTTATAACAAAATGTTATTAAAATAAAAGCTTGAATATCCCTCTCGGGCCTTTATTATCTTTTTCTCTCAGGTTAGTGTGAAGCAGTTAGAAAACAACTGCTTTAAACAGGTTAGAACTACAACATGGGGACTCAGTTAATACAGAAGAGGGTTGAGCTGGCATTTAGAACTACTACATGGCGGAACTGTTACTGACTAAAGAAGAAGGCTGAGCAGAATGTTAGACCTACATTAATGGCAGAACTCTTTTACTACAGAGGAGAGATGAGCTGGAAGTTAAGAACTAAAATGACGGCTGAACCACAGCTACTCATAGGATTAGTGTCACCATTTATAACAAAACTAGCTGCTTCAAGCACTTAGATTTCTGTCTCTCCTCTGTGTCTCACTCATAACAGTTGAGCTGCTCTTTAGAACTACAATGAATGAAGGTTTGAACTAAAACATGGCGGAACTTTCTGTTACTAAAGAGGAGGACTGAGCTCGCATTTAGAACTACTTGCTGATGTTTGCATTATATAGCTGGATTAACAAAATCACTGTTACAGATGGGATTAGTTTGGTTATTTAAAATAAAGGTCATTGGACATTTCAAAATAAAAGCCTTTACATTTTTCACATCAAGTAATTGCTCTTTTGAACTTATTACAACTGGTTTAGCCCAACCATTGTTAGATATTGGATTAGTGTGGCCATTTCATACGAAGCTAAATGAACATTTCAAAATAAAAGCCTAACTATCCCTCTGAGATTAATGCACCGCCGCAGGCGGTGCACATAATATTAGCCTCTGTTATCTGTTGCCCTAAGGTTAGTGCACCGCCTGCGGCGGTGCAAATAATATTAGCCCTTACTATCGTTTGATCTCAGGTTAGTGCACTGTCTTGCGCAGCAAGACAGTGCATTAGCATTAGCATTAAAAACAGGGGAAAGCTTTCCCCTGTTTTTCTTGCTTATTAGGCATGTTTAGTATACTGACTATAGTAAGTCAAATAGACACATCATGCTAGTGATACCACACATGACAGTGACAGCATTTATGCTAACATTAGCATTTTAGCTTATACACCAATTTCAACATACAGATTTGCACAAGTCCATGTTAGTCAACATGCTTTTGCTTCTGCACATGCTATTGACTATACTGTAGCTAAGATTATCATTGATGCTAACTTTTAGCATCAGAAACCGACGGGCACACTTTGGCAGGCCCCATTTAAATTTCTGCAGGAATTTTCTAGTTTATTTATTTATTTTTCTTACGTCAACCGGAATGCGGCTCGTACCGCTGCGAGCCCACCCACAAAAGTGGTATCAAAACGTGCGGCTCGATCCCGGGAGGGGAGCTATTATTTTTATTGGCAATCGGAGTTAAAACGGCGACGTAAAAAGCGTCCAAAGTGCAAAATTACCAACTGCCGAAACGAAAAACGAAACAGAGTGTAACTGAAATTAACTGCCGCTTTTTTAGAGTGAGAAAAACAGTGGATTTTTGACAAAAAAATTATTTTGAAATTGCCCTCATGGCTACAAATATCGCTCGATTGCTCTGAAAGTCGGTCAAAACATCGCACCGAATGCCTGCTCCGGTAAAATGTCTTCAAAAATTTTCTAGGTCTTACGGTTTTCCGTCAAGGTGCTTCAGAGCCAAAACAAGTGACAGGTTTACTCAGGCTCTGAGCCATTCATTTTGAGACTTTTCTGAAAAGTTTCAGAGGTCAGCGCAGCCATTTTTCTCTCGTCGCTGTAATTTCTGTGTTTGTGCAACAGATATGAATCGCGGTAGTATCGGAGAACAGAAATCGATCTCCCACACGCTTCAAACGGTTTTCAGATCGGCTTTACCGATCCTGAAACAGAAGCATCTGTTTGTGCTGATTTTTTCATCAAAGCTCAGGTTGATAGAATTTTCTCCACTTTCTCTCTGACAGTTGACAGAGGACTAATCACCATAGCAACGGAACACAGAGGCAGGCAGAGCAGCTGGTTTGAACTACAGAAACGTCATCACTTTAGTTCTGAGCAGAATGTCAGAACTGTCTCTTACTACACAGCTCAGCTGATCACAATGTAACAACTAGAATGTTTTGGGCACCATATAAGTGTTTTAACCCAACCAGAGTTACTCATAAGATTAGTGTAGCCATTTATAACAAAATGTTATTAAAATAAAAGCTTGACTATTCCTCTCGGGCCTTTATTATCTTTTTCTCTCAGGTTAGTGTGAAGCAGTTAGAAAAACTAACTGCTTTAAACAGGTTAGAACTACAACATGGTGGAACTTTCAGTTAATACAGAGGGATGAGCTGGCATTTAGAACTACAACATGGCGGAACTGTCAGTTACTACAGAAGAGGGATGAGCTGTCATTTAGAACTACAACATGGCGGAACTGTTACTGACTAAAGAAGAAGGCTGAGCAGAATGTTAGACCTACATTAATGGCAGAACTCTTTTACTACAGAGGAGAGATGAGCTGGAAGTTAAGAACTAAAATGACGGCTGAACCACAGCTACTCATAGGATTAGTGTAACCATTTATAACAAAACTAACTGCTTCAAGCACTTAGATTTCTGTCTCTCCCTCTGTGTCTGACTCACATGACAGTTGAGCTGCTCTTTAGAACTACTGGCTGATGTTTGCATTATATAGCTGGATTAACAAAATCACTGTTACAGATGGGATTAGTTTGATTATTTAAAATAAAGGTCATTGAACATTTCAAAATAAAAGCCTTTACATTTTTCACATCAAGTAATTGCTCTTTTGAACTTATTACAACTGGTTTAGCCCAACCATTGTTAGATATTGGATTAGTGTGGCCATTTCATACGAAGCTAAATGAACATTTCAAAATAAAAGCCTAAATATCCCTCTGAGATTGCACATAATATTATCCTTTATTATCTGTTGCCCTAAGGTCAGTGCACCGCCGCAGGCGGTGCAAATAATATTAGCCCTTACTATCGTTTGATCTCAGGTTAGTGCACTGTCTTGCGCAGCAAGACAGTGCATTAGCTTTAGCCTTTTCCCTTAAAAAGCTTTCCCCTGTTTTTCTTGCTTATTAGGCATGTTTAGTATACCGACTATAGTAAGTCAAATAGACACATCATGCTACTGATACCCCACATGACAGTGACAGCATTTATGCTAACATTAGCATTTGGCTAATTTTAGCTTATACACCAATTTCAACATACAGATTTGCACAAGTCCATGTTAGTCAACATGCTTTTGCTTCTGCACATGCTATTGACTATACTGTAGCTAAGCTTAGCATTGATGCTAACTTTTAGCATCAGAAACCGACGGGCACACTTTGGCAGGCCCCATTTAAATTTCTGCAGGAATTTTCTAGTTTATTTATTTATTTTTCTTACGTCAACCGGAATGCGGCTCGTACCGCTGCGAGCCCACCCACAAAAGTGGTATCAAAACGTGCGGCTCGATCCCGGGAGGGGAGCTATTATTTTTATTGGCAATCGGAGTTAAAACGGCGACGTAAAAAGCGTCCAAAGTGCAAAATTACCAACTGCCGAAACGAAAAACGAAACAGAGTGTAACTGAAATTAACTGCCGCTTTTTTAGAGTGAGAAAAACAGTGGATTTTTGACAAAAAAATTATTTTGAAATCGCCCTCATGCCTACAAATATCGCTCGATTGCTCTGAAAGTCGGTCAAAACATCGCACCGAATGCCTGCTCCGGTAAAATGTCTTCAAAAATTTTCTAGGTCTTACGGTTTTCCGTCAAGGTGCTTCAGAGCCAAAACAAGTGACAGGTTTACTCAGGCTCTGAGCCATTCATTTTGAAACTTTTCTGAAAAGTTTCAGAGATCAGCGCAGCCATTTTTCTCTCGTCGCTGTAATTTCTGTGTTTGTGCAACAGATATGAATCGCGGTAGTATCGGAGAACAGAAATCAATCTCCCACACGCTTCAAACGGTTTTCAGATCGGCTTTACCGATCCTGAAAAAGAAGCATCTCTTTGTGCTGATTTTTTCATCAAAGCTCAGGTTGATAGAATTTTCTCCACTTTCTCTCTGACAGTTGACAGAGGACTAATCACCATAGCAACGGAACACAGAGGCAGGCAGAGGAGCTGGTTTGAACTACAGAAACGTCATCACTTTAGTTCTGAGCAGAATGTCAGAACTGTCTCTTACTACACAGCTCAGCTGATCACAATGTTACAACTAGAATGTTTTGGGCACCATATAAGTGTTTTAACCCAACCAGAGTTACTCATAAGATTAGTGTAGCCATTTATAACAAAATGTTATTAAAATAAAAGCTTGAATATTCCTCTCGGGCCTTTATTATCTTTTTCTCTCAGGTTAGTGTGAAGCAGTTAGAAAAACTAACTGCTTTAAACAGGTTAGAACTACAACATGGTGGAACTTTCAGTTAATACAGAGGATTGAGCTGGCATTTAGAACTACAACATGGCGGAACTGTTACTGACTAAAGAAGAAGGCTGAGCAGAATGTTAGACCTACATTAATGGCAGAACTCTTTTACTACAGAGGAGAGATGAGCTGGAAGTTAAGAACTAAAATGACGGCTGAACCACAGCTACTCATAGGATTAGTGTCACCATTTATAACAAAACTAACTGCTTCAAGCACTTAGATTTCTGTCTCTCCCTCTGTGTCTGACTCACATAACAGTTGAGCTGCTCTTTAGAACTACAATGAATGAAGGTTAGAACTACAACATGGCGGAACTTTCTGTTACTACAGAGGAGGACTGAGCTCACATTTAGAACTACTTGCTGATGTTTGCATTATATAGCTGGATTAACAAAATCACTGTTACAGATGGGATTAGTTTGGTTATTTAAAATAAAGGTCATTGGACATTTCAAAATAAAAGCCTCTCCATTTTTCACATCAAGTAATTGCTCTTTTGAACTTATTACAACTGGTTTAGCCCAACCATTGTTAGATATTGGATTAGTGTGGCCATTTCATAAACTAAATGAACATTTCAAAATAAAAGCCTAAATATCCTCTAAGATTAATGCACCGCCAAGGCGGTGCACATAATATTATCCTTATTATTGTTGCCTTAGGTCAGTGCACGCCGCAGGCGGTGCAAATAATATTAGCCCTTACTATCGTTTGATCTCAGGTTAGTGCACTGTCTTGCACAGCAAGACAGTCATCATATTAAAAACGGAAGCTTTCCTTTCTTGCTTATTAGGCATGTTTAGTATACTGACTATAGTAAGTCAAATAGACACATCATGCTACTGATACCACACATGCCAGTGACAGCATTTATGCTAACATTAGCATTTGGCTAATTTTAGCTTATACACCAATTTAAGATTTCACAACCTGTTTGTCAACATGCTTGTGAATCTCCACATTCTATAGAGTACATTGAAGCTTTCTTTAGCATTGATGCTAACTTTTAGCATCAGAACGCCGGGTCCAAACCGACGGGCACACTGTGGCAGGCCCCATTTAAATTTCTGCAGGAATTTTCTAGTTGCGACCTGTTATGGCTCAATATTGACCCAATTATAAGGCACACTGTCGGCTTCTTAGAAAATTGAAGGTTTTTAGGTGCGCCTTATAGTGCGTAAAATATGGTAGATATAATATATGCAATAATCAATCAAGTTGCTCCTTTCCAAATTAAAGCACAAATGGAGGGAAAATTCCAGACTTTAAGTCAGTTTAGGGTCTGGTTCGCAGAATATGGAGTTAAATTAGTTTCACAATTATTCAATGGAAAAAAAAACTGACCTCAGTTAAGTAAAATAAAATTGTAATCAAAACTTTTGGAATTGTAATGATTTCTTTTTTATTAAACCAAAACTTTTGTTTAAAAAACGTTTCTTTTTAAATTAAATAACAATTTTTTCTCTCGTGAATTAAAAAAATTATTTGCAAACATAAACTTTTATTTGCACACATCAGAAATCTTTAGTTGTGATTTTAGGCTCCGCCCACAACGTCATGTGAGAATCGCAAGCAAAACTTTGAATAACAAACAAAAACTTGGAATAGCAAAGATTTCTGACATGCATGAATAAATTTGTTTTGCAAATAATTTTTTTAAATAATTTGTCTGGTGGTGTAGCTCTGATTTACATATCTTGCTAAATCACAGGTTTGAATATTGCAATACTTTCCTATAACAAAGTAAACCTGCAGAAAGAAATTACTAATAAAATATTTAACCTATGCATAGATGTGTGTTCTATATAGAGATTTTCCATAGCTTTGATTGTATATCTCACAATTTAGTAATTTCTCATGGTTTACTAAATATTGTTAATATTCTTAACAATATTAACAAAGTCAGACAAAATCTGTCCTAAAATGCGGGTAAGATATTCAGATGAAGGACGTGATGTTCTGGTGGTTTCGTCCTATAAATTGTTCCAATGCTAAGCTAACAATAACTGCGAAGCTTCCACTACAGTCCTGTCACTCAGATAATGTTATCAGATGATATTTAACCTTAACAACCTGCTATAGTTTATAGTTTTCTGTTTGGAAACACGAGGCAGGAGTTTTGGATGCGTAGCACCGACTGATAGACTTAGCTATCGATCTGCGCTACGGTAGGAAAATCTGACGAGATAGCACAGATAGTCAGAACGGGTCCAAGTCCACAACCCTGAGGAACACCACATTAAACACATAAACATGTTTTCATAAGAGGAGAAACGATGTGATGATCCTACAGATTTACTGACGGCTGGTAGAGACTCGAGTTTTCTGGTGAACGAGTCTCTGCCGAGTTCTGGCTGCTGATTATTTCAGTAGAACTATCATTACTACTAACTATTACAGTAATGTTAATCCTGGATGTATTATTATCACATTAATGTCATATTCTAACTGAGTCCTCCAGAACTCGTCATACTCAGTACCTATCATAGTAAACCAGCTGGTTCTGGTCCGAACTGGCTGAGTTACCTGAGCCTTCTTCCCATAGTACGGATAGTACATGAGGTTAAAGGTCGCGTTAGCAGGAAAGTAGGCCAGAGGTCCCATCTTCTCTCTGTCCTCCTTCTGCAAACAAACAATATGAGACGTTCAGGGACCGCTGGTCACATCCGACTGTCAGTCAATGAGACGTTCAGGGACCGCTGGTCACATCCGACTGTAACTGAATGAGACGTTCAGGGACCGCTGGTCACATCCGACTGTAACTAACCATAAATTATTTGTATTATTTGTTGTTGGGTAGCAACAAGCTGCAGCTGCTTAGTACAAATATATCCTGTTATTATTGATGGACACACAGAGTGATGATTAGTAAATAACATTTCTGTTATTGATTCGGAGAAATTATGAAGTTATTGCTTGTCTATCTATCTATCTATCTATCTATCTATCTATCTATCTATCTATCTATCTATCTATCTATCTATCTATCTATCTATCTATCTATCTATCTATCACTGATCCATTTGCTGGGACTCACATTGATCAGCCATAACATTATGACCACTGATGGACCTCCGGTCATTCATACCTGTCAGATTTCACCTTCTGATCGTTGCTGCAGATCATGAAGACCTTATGGGTCCCTGATGATCAGCAGCAACAGATCAGCGATGTTTCCTCACATCAACCAGCCTGAGCTGTTGGTCCAGTCAAAGAAGGAGCTACAGCTGGTCATAATGTTCTGCCTGGTCTGTTTCTATAGAACAGAAAGCCTGAGAAGGATCTAATACAGCAGCTCTATGGTTACCATCTGCTACACGGCCCCAACCAGCGACGGACACTGATGGAGACACAGAGGACAGACATGGAGACACATGGACAGACAGCGACTGAGACAGGTGGACAGTCTGACCTTGGCTCCACAGGTAACATAAGGAGACTGTCCGTCCTTCCCAGGTAGCATCCCGATCACCTGCAGAGAGGCAGTGGAAGGAGGTTCAGTGAAGCAGCTCTGCAGCGCCACCATCAGGAAGAGTCCAACCTGTAGTTCCAATAACAACCAGAGATGCTGAAGCTCTGATCACCTGCTGCTCGTCTCCAACCAGGAAGTAACTTTTATTCCTCGGGTCTCGACTCACCAGACTCTACATGACCATCAGATCCAGTTTATTAACAAAAAGAGAACCGGTTCTGGTTTGTTGGATCCGCTCCATTAAACACAGTTTAGTTTATTTTTCTGACATCTGGAAACTTTCTAAGGTTGCAGCAATTCCTCGTTCTGAGCAGCAGGTGGCAACAGTGGAGAGAAAAACTCCTGAAGTGACTCAAAACAACTTCAAACTTTAACTTATAAAAACCCAGAAAATCACTTAAATCTGTGGATTTGGACCTTTACACAATGACTTGTGGCTTCATTTGGAAAGACTTGTGACAGCAAACAGGAAGTGCACTGTCACAAACAGGAAGTGAGTTCCCGGTTCAGTCATCTTAGACTTCAGTTCCAGCTTTGACCTGTGGACCGAGTTGGAACCAGAACGGTTCCACCAGCTGAAGGTTCCTGTTGAGGTTCTTCTTCCTCTAAACATGAACCGTGGAGTTCCTCAGGGATCGGCTCTCAGTCCAGAGGTTTTGCCAATCTATGAACCTCCTGTGGATTTTTAAAAACGGCCATCTTTATCCGTTTCTATGGAGACGGCTGAATCTGAACCGTATGAATCTGAGTCTCAACTGGAAGACGACGAGCAGCCAATGGATTAAATCTCCTCCTCTCTAATAATCAAACACACTTGGATGTTTTCACCTGGGCAGGTGCGTACCGGATCAGAACCCGACCTACCCGGTTCAGTTTGATCAGGATGCAGGGCTGGGCTTTGCTGTAACCATAGAAACGGTCCTCCATCCCTGAGCAGTCGCCCAGCATGGTGCGGTTGAACTGACAGGACCGTTTGGGATTGTTCCTCACCTGGAAACAGACAGGAGGGGGCGGAGTCAGAACGCATCAGAACCGAACCTCAGAACCGACCCGGTTCAATAACAGCAGGTTGAACTTTACTACTGGACCCGCTCCACTTGGTTCTGATCTCAGAACACTAGAGAGAAGAACGCAGCTGGAGGTTGAGAGAGGAACATCAGAGGTCAAAGGTCACACAGGAATCCAGTCTGACTCAAGTTTCTCTAACATCAAACTGAGGTTCTGGTCCAGAACCGATCCGACTGGTTCTGATCAGATCAGACTGCTTCCTGCTGCTGACCAATCAGAGACCAGAGCTGTGATTGGTCAGCAGCAGCTGAACAGGTGAACTCTGACCCCCCTTACAGGTGAGACTGTAAACCAGCAGCTCACCTCTCCACTGTCCTCCTGGATGAAAAACTGATCAGGTGGGCAGTCGTCATTCAGCTGCACCTGGTGGCTGTCGTTGTAGGCTGGACAGGTGAGACGGGTGGGGCAGGTAGGAAGGACAGGTAGAGATGACCAGGTGGAGAGAAGCTTCAGTTAGAACCACTGAGCCACACCTGAACAGGTAAGCATTCAGTCAGACTAGAAAACTTTTCCAGGTATGTAAACTTGTGGTCTCACCGGTCAGGAAGGCGTTGAGGTTCTGGACGAAACCGTTCCAGCTCTCTGGGTCCGACATGGAGTACCTGATCTCCAGCTGGTCGCCTTTAGGGCGGATCATCATACCTGGAAGAGGAGAACCGCAGGAACCAATCAGGAGGCAGCTCGTTAGAGAGAGCCAATCAGGAGGCAGCTCGTTAGAGAGAAGCCAATCAGGAAGCTCGTTAGAGGAAGCTCAGCTTAGCTTGTAGCTCATTAGTGATAGTCACCCTGATCTCAGCAGTTTCTCTCGTTTCCGTTCTAAATGTTCATAAATTTCGTCTCCATTCTGCTGATGTTTAAAAAACTATTTTGCGTTTTCTGTTTCTGGTTCCTCTGAAGTTTTGGGAAATAATTTGATACGAATGAAAAACCAAATCATCCCAGAGCAAAAACTTTATTTCCATTAGAACATTTATGTTTGTCATTCCAGTCTGTATGATGTCATAGTTAATCTAAACTCAGCTGGTGATTGGTCCAGAACTTCTGTCTCAGTATCAAGAGCTGAGCTTGACCCGGTTAATCAGAACCTCCTGAGTGACAGAACCGGGCCTGGTTCTGTTCTAAAGTAGATCTGGGTGAATATTAGTGAGCAGTTAATTATTTATCAATATTTAAACTCTGTGCTGATGATTCCTCCTTATACCTGACGAACCCGCTACCGGTACCACACGAGTCAGAACTTGATCCGGTAGTGAGGATGGAGGATGAAGAGAAGCTGAATCTAGTTAAATCAACTTCCTGTCATCTGCAGACCAGAAAGAGGGACTTCCTGTCTAAACAGGAAGCAGTTCATCTCTGGTGTTCTGCTGAGTCGGGTTCTGGTTCCTAGAGGAAGATCCAACTCAGATCGGAAGGTCGACTGGATCAGTTGGTTCCAGCATCAGTAAAGGTCAGAGGTCACCACTTCAGTCTGAGCTCAACATGTCCAACCTGGTTATGATCTCTGAGTTTTTTATTATTATTATTTATTAAACATCATAAACTTTATCAAATTAGACTGGAGCAGAATTTAATTGCCACCAAATTTATTTGTGTAAATTTCATATCGTTTCTGTTCTGGTTGATCGGTTCTCCATCTTCACCTCAGGTCAGGAGTCTCTGGGTCATCAACAGAACCCTCTCCTCACCATGGTAACCAGGTTCATCCCCCTCACCTGGCAGCATCACCATGGTAACCAGGTTCACCCCCCTCACCTGGCGTGCCGAGGCGGTCCTGCCAGGTGGGCTTGTAGTCGTCCAGCGTCAGCAGCAGGATGTACATGGTGAGAGTGAACAGTCCGGCCAGGAACAGGTAGAAGAGCAGATAGAAGAGCAGGACCAGGCCTGAGGAAGAGGAGGAGGGATGAAGAGCAGGATGGGTCAGCAGATACCCACACCCTACACTATTACCCCCCTAACATACCCGACCCCCTATTTACCCTATTACCACCCATATACCCCCTCAGCTCCAGCTGTCAGCTCTCTGATCCTCTGATGACCCGCATCCATGGGGGAGGCTGTTACCATGACAACAGGGAACAATGGTAGCTACAGGCTAACTAGCTCAACTACCATGTGGGTTACCACAGCAACAAGCAGGTCAGCTGATCCTGGATGAGTTAAACCCAGGAATGATGTTCACCTGGACCCGGATACCAGAACTGGAGCCGACCCAGAACCTTCAGAACCTACGATTGGACCGAGAGCACTAGAACCCCCAATACCACAGTAAGTTCTGGAACTGGACCGGACCCGGTTCTGGAGAACATCTAGACCATCTCAGCAGGTTCTGGACACCACCGGGTCAGAACCTGGTTCCTCTGACAGAACCAGCCTCTGGGTCCACTAGGACGCCTATCAGAACCACTGGACCCGGATTCAGTCTCCTCCTGCAGAACTGCAGCCACTGAACGGGTCTGCAGGCAGAACCGGGTCAGAACTAAGAACCGACCAGAATCAGATCCAGTCTGGATCAGGGACTTGGAGACGCTGTGGTGATTGGCTTCAAGTCTTCTGGTCATGTGACTGTTGCCATGGAAACACCCAGCCAGCCAGAGGAAAAGTTTCCCGTCCCTTTAAGAGGAATCTGGTTCTCCCAGGTTGAAGCGTCCAATCAGAGCAGCCGCTGCTCCAATCCAGATTAACACAGCCCCAGTGCATTATGGGAGATATTATCCTCAGAGACAGTTATATAAACCCATCAGAACCAAAACCGGGTCAGGCCAGTGTCTGAGCCAAAAGGTCGTGGCCTAATCCGGACCTGCAGACCTGAGAGGTCAAAGGTCACAGCAGAGAGATGCCGAGTCCCTAACCTGTAAGCTTCATTACATGTCTTTTAATCAACGATCAGAAATGATTTATGACATCAGACCTGCTGGTTCTGGTTGGGTCTAATTGGTGGTTCCAGCAGAACCAGCCGGGTTCTACCGATTACTGGGACCAGAACCAGAACCATCAGATGGATTAACAGCTTCCTTCAGTAAAACACGGTGGTGGCTGCATCATGCTGAGGATTCCGGGTCAGTCAAGAACCCGACCCGGCTCCAGTGGACCAATTTGATTACTAAAACACTGGAACCAGAACCAGACCTGGTACCAGATAATCAACTAAATCCTGGAGGTCAGCAGAACCAGAACTAATACTGGACCGGCGCCAGGTGACCTGTTACCGGGACGACACCAGTTGATGGTCCGGAACCCGTCCTCCATCAGAACCGGCTGATGGAGTACGGGTTCTGATGGAGGTCTGGGTTCTGATGGAGGTCTGGGTTCAGATGGAGGTCTGGGTTCAGATGGAGGCCTGGGTTCTGATGTTGGACGGGTTCAGGTCCATCAGCTGGTTCTATAGCAGTCTGACGTCACGGAGGATCAATGAAGTGATGAAGAGGAGGCTCCTTGGCCTTCATCTCTCCAATAATCAGCCTCATGCATCAATAATCTGAACAGCAAGCGCGGGCGCGCGCGCGCGCGGGGCCGCGCACTCACCCCAGCTCGTGGCCGTGCGGCCCAGCAGCTCGTGCGTGCGCGGGTTCCAGAAAAAGTCCCGCCAATCGCTGGAGGCGCGGCGGGAATCCTCCTTTGATCCGGACATGACGCTGAGGATGAGGAGGATGAAGATGCGGTGAGGATCGATCAGCGAGGATGAGGAGGGTGATGGAGGTGATGATGAAGGACACAGAGACGCTGCGTTCAGCCCTGCAGCGGTGACGTCATCGGGCCAATCACAGAACGGCTGTCGTCAAGGCCACGCCCCCCGAGGCTGACTCACTGTGACGTAACGGAGGGACGTCTCTCCTCGCGCTGTCTGGAGGTTCATGACTATTACGTCCCAACTTCCTGTTACCCCTAAAGGAAATCCCGCGGTGTTTGACGGGATCCGCAGTGGGTCATTAAATCACTCAATAGAAACTCCATTCATGTTGATTATGAGCAAGAAAACAACAAAATGTTAAATATTCTATTAAGACCCACTTTATATTTTATGGGTCCAACATTTTAGAAAATATAAATTGGAAGTGAACTTTGTTGCTCCTAAAAATACTTATTAAATAATAAAATAAGAGAAATTTCTTATAAAATTATGGATAATGTTTATCCAGCATTTTTGATAAAAAGACATAAATGAGTTTTGGACTCTTTGTGCACTTTCTGTAAAATCCTGAAGAAAAACTTGTTCATCTTTTTGGGTTTGTTATAAAATATTCTGGAATTATATGTAAAAAAAATCTCAGGATGTTTTTACAGATCAGAAAGTTTTTATTTTTGATGGAGAAATGCAAACTCGTCAAAACAGATCTTTTTATGTTAACTTTTTTATTTTTATGTTAAATATCATTTTCACAAAAGCCTAATTTCCAGATTTGATTCTGTTTTATTAATATCTATATGGAATCCTTAAACTAAGCTCAGATGCTGAATAGATTCAGTTCTTAGCTTAATGAACTGCAGCCTGCAGCTCCTCTGTTCTGTCAAGCTCCTGGTTGCATCTGTTTGTATTTACTGATGTTTTTACTGTAACGTCACGTCAGCAGGTTTATTTCTGACCTGAAAACAAATAAAACAGCCGAAGGGAGAGGATGTCACTTCCTGTTACTGGGTTGATGGAATATTTTTCGAATCTTCATAAAAGAACCTCAGACAAAAGTTTTATGGCCGCACTTTTGCTAAAGGAAAGCATTAGCATCTGCAAAGAAGATCTTCCCGATCCTGTTCACCAAGCGTTCTTCTCTCAGCTCGATCAAACCTTTTATTCAGGAAAGGAAGAATGTGAAAAGATAAATCAACCTTTATCTGCACACAGGTCATCGAGCTCTAGAGGAGGAACAATCAGCTTCCTGAACAGAGACACGATCACACAGACTAGATCACACAGATAAGATCACATGAAAACTGCATCAGCACCGATTAGTGCTGATTAATCGCGTCAGTGCTGAAGAGTAAATGTATAACAGGATCAAATCATAAAATCATTCATATTAATAAATTAATTAATAATCAATTAATTCATATTAATGAATTCATTGATTTTAATAATCCTTCAAAATATTCCCCAGATAGCACACGATGTTAAATCAACGTTGAATTCTAGTCAGATTGGTTGATATTTGGCTGAAGTCGACAACTGATGGTGGATCAACCATGAAACAACCATCAGATTCTAACCGTTGAAACTGTGTCATTGAATCCATGTTGCTTTGTGGTTGAAATCTAATGGCTGAAATGCCGATCAACGTCCGATCAACGTCCGATCAACGTCCGATCAACGTCCGATCAACGTCCGATCAACGTCCGATCAACGTCCGATCAACGTCCGATCAACGTCTTAATCAGCTGCGGCAAAAAAGCTGTTTAATGTCAGCTGTATTGCCGCACCTCTTCCCCTCCTCTCCTCTTCATCAGAGCTCTGGGTCAGAGCATTTTATTACTGAAGGGGGTTATCACGTTTCCAATTAAGCACTGTAGAGAAAGTCAGAGTTGATTCCTTTCTGTACATTTTCTTACTTGTTCATAATAATTCTTACTGACTGTTTGTCTGTGATATATTGACACAAAAACATCTACATCTTACTCCAAGGTGTGGATCGGTCCACCTCTACTGTTTACATGAGTGGGATGGTCCAACCACACAGCTGCTTCTGTTGGCAAAAGATGTTAATTCAACATTGAACTATCATCACAAAGGTTGCATGTATGGTTGAGGTCGACAACTGATGGTGGATCAACCATAAAACATCCAATGCTAGCCAATTAACTAGCGTTGAAACTGTGTCATTGAATCCATGTTGTTTTGTGGTTGAAATCTAATAAATTAAATGCCAGTTGAATCCAGTGTTTTCCAGCACTGGTCCTCCAGGCCCTACAGGTCTTGGGCATTTCCCTAATTCAGCTCAGATGATTTTAATTGACGTCTGATTAACAGGGTTTTGCTGAACTGAAGAACGCAGGTCAGTTTGTCTTGGGGAAGAACTAGGAATCTAAATGTTCAATCAATGTCAGTTGTTTTTCGCACCCCTCCGCCCCCATACAACCCCACCCAATCAAGCCCCCCCATGCCCTCTGCCCCCATTCAACCTTCGCCCCCCCCCCCACGCCCTCCTCCGCCCCCCATTCAACCCCCAGCACCCCCCCCACCTCCCCCAAAGACACCCTGGCCCTCCATCACCTCCACCTCCCCTCACCTGGCCCTTCCCCCTTTCCACTCCCCCCCCTCCTCCTTTGGCTCTGGGTGAAACAACTTTTATATTTGGTGAGGGTTAATCGCGTTATAATTTAAGCTCTATGTGTGACAACATTGGGTTGTGATTCTGTTTATCTTCTTACTTGTCTGTTAATCTTATGACTGACTATTTGTGTCTGATATGTTGACACAAAAACACAACGTAGAATCACTACAAGGAGTGAGGATAATAGGAAACTGTATGTGATATAAACTCCATCTTTATGAATTTATTTTGTGTCTTTCAGCTGCTGCTCACCAGTTTGAGCCAAACGGACCAAACTTACAGTCAAACTGTCATAAAATGGTTTCGCTAAGCGCCAGAGCAGGAGGGAGGCATTGAAAGGCAACAAAGGGACGGCAACAAGAATCACATTAAATAAAATGTTTAAGCAAAATGCCTTGTTGTTATTTTAAAGTCTGTGTGACCACATTTTAGGAATTTAAGTAATGTAAGCTAATTTTGAATAACATAATAGCCATCGTCACCAGAATGATGTGTTTAACACCAGTAAAGGAACCTTTAGTGGTATGTTATGATGTAGACCTATCAGACCAAAAGGTGGATATGAATCAATGATTCTTTAACTTAGATTCAATGTAACATCAACACATATATGCATATAAGTTGACATACAGATGATGGTTGAATCAATGTTGATATAATGTCAGTTATGGTTGAAACCTTAACGTTGATTCAATATACAAGTTACCGACCACTTTCAACATTGATTCAATGTTGTTTAAAACATTCTGTGCTATCTGGGGATGTTGATCTTCACAGTAGTTTTTGGCTGGTCTCAGGATCAGCAACAGGTTAGTACATCTGTACCACTCTTACGATTTATCTCTTCATCTGGCTCACAAAGGACCAGGCTGTCAGCGGGTCCATTTTATACGGGTAGGGTTGGGTTAGGGGTTTTATTAATGAAACCTGCCCTGCTGGACCGATGACATCATGTCAGCCAACCTTAAAGCTCTGCTGCTGTTTGTTGGGTTTCATGGTGGATATGCAGTTCACTATTCCTCAGTTTTATCTTTTGGGACTGAGATTTTCCCCACAGAGCAAAGTTAGGAGCTTGACTTGTCCCAGGATCAGTTCCTGGATCACATTGAAACCAAGTCGGGGTCTTTCAATGGGCAGTCTAATCAGGCTAATCCACAGATCGGCGTCTGCTGGTTGCTCAGCGTCTCCTCTGCTCTTAATCATTGCTGAATGTTTATTACCAATATTTATTAATGCCAATATTCAGCCTGTGATGGATTGGAAACTCCATCATGGGTCAGTTATCAAACGATAAAACGAGGTTTCTTGTAAATTTCTAGAACATTAAATAGTTTGAGGTAATTTATGACGATCCATCCAGAAACTTTTTATGACTCCAGATTAAAAATCCAGGCAGGATTAGAGGTAAATGAGGTGCAAGAATTCAACTAGATAATCTGGATTTATGGAAAATCATTTCCAAAGATAAAAGGAAAAGCAAAGAAAATATATAAAACATCAAGAAACATTTTACAGCAACATCTGATAAAACATGTTAATAAATAAAACTTTAATCATTTTATTAGAAAGACCAAAGTAAAAACATCAGGAAGGAATTCAGCAGATGATCGACTGAGTCAATAAATGGATCCAGAACCAGAACCAGAAATCTGCCTGGTCTAGTTTAATTTCTGCTTCAGTTATTTTTAATATTTCCTGAAGTTATGAGATTTTCCTCAGATTCTGTAAACGATCCAAAACGTTTCAGTCTTAAACTTCAGGAACATTTTAATATTAAAACCTGGATCAGTTTCATGTTTATCAGGCAGGAAGGTTATTATTTTATTATTAGATCAGACATTAATCTGACATGATGTGCCTGTTATAATTAATCTGTGAGGAGCTTTAATATCTTCTTAATATCCACTTAGTGAGTTTATTCACACCTGATTCGACTCTTTACCTCTTTTACCTCTTGTATTAATTCATTATTAGTGTATTAATCATTTACAGTTTTAATCTATAAATGTGTCGTAAAAATTCTTCTGGTTCTTTAAAAAATGACTTGAATTGATTCTCGAGTTTATTAAACTGTGATTTTGCCAAAGTTCAGATTTTACTGGAACATAAATTAGGTTTATGATGTTTATAATTTTTAAATGAACTTTTATTTATTCTTTATTTGTGGAAATCTTTGATCATACTTTTAGTCTGTCAATTTTTCAATAAAAAAATTTAAATAAAATGTGATCCCTGCCTTCAGACTCGCTGCTGGATCTGATTGGAGGAAACTAACCCCGCCCACACCGCGCCGGTGAGTAATGGGGCGGAGCTTCAGAAACCGTCAACGTGCACGCTCTTGACTCACGCGCGTGCAAGCCCCGCCCCTTTATGTTTGCAGCTGAGAGACTCAGGCGAGCTGCTAGTTAGAGCTGATTGACCAACCGGAACACAGAGCTGTGCTGTGCGCATGCGCAGAGCCAGGAGCGGAGTGTGGAAAGTTTGATGAAAGTTTGATGAAAGTTTAGAGAGTTACAGTTCAGCAGGAGAGGAGGAGGAAGAGGAGGAAGAGGAAGAGAAGCTCTTATCTCCCGCTGAAGCTCCGACCCGCCGCGGATCCTCTGGAGGATTCAGCGGCTCCTCTCCGCTCCTCACGCCGCCTTCAGCTGCTCCTTCCCCGGCATGAAGATCCAGTTCGCCCCGCTGAACGTCCCGCTGCGGAGGCGGCTGCAGACCGCCGCGGTGCTGCAGTGGGTCTTCTCCTTCCTGGCGCTGGGTGAGACTGGGTGGACTGGGTTGGACTGGGTGGACTGGTTGTCCTTCCTGACACTGGGTCTGTATGGCTGGGTGGAACTGTTGGTACTGGTTCTTCAAGGATCTACTGGTCCATTTGGGTCTGCTGGTTTCGTCAGTTCCTGTCCAACCAGAAAGCAGAGCATGTAGGAGGTTCTGACCCATCTGCTGGAGGTGAAAGTGAAAAGTTCTGACTGGTTCTGATCCAGGTTCTGGTTCTGGTCTGGAAGTTCTGAAGGGAACCAGTTGATTGGATCAGAACCGGATGAGGAGATGAAGCACGGTAGAGGCAGTGTCATGCTGTGGATCATTCTCGAGCAGATGTCTTGGGTTGAACAGAATCGTCCAGAACCAGAACGGTTCTGGAAGGTCCGACTGTGAACCGGGTTGGTAAGGTGGAGGTCAGATGGACCAGAACCAATGGACCCACGCAGAACCATCAGAACGACCTGGTTCAGTCAGTAGAGCTCTGGTCTAACCCAGCGGGTCGGTTCTGTCCGGTCCAGTTTCTCATCCCGTCTCTGTTCCAGCCCAGTTCTGTCTGGCCGCCTTCGTCCTGCTGGCCGTCTCTGATTGGTGGATCTCCGCTCTGCTCTATGCTGGTTGGCTGTGGCTGGACTGGGACACGCCCACCAGCGGAGGCCGGCGCTGCCATTGGGTCAGGAGGTGGAGCGTGTGGCGCCACTTCAGGGACTACTTCCCCCTGGAGGTGAGACCAGAACCGACCAGAACCGATCAGAACCGACCCGACTCTCAGGATATTGATTAATTGATCACTGATTGTTGTCTCTGCAGCTGGTGAAGACCGTAGATCTGGACCCGACCCAGAACTACATCTTTGGGTTCCATCCCCACGGTGAGACCCTCAGTGCTTCTGGTTCTGACCCAGTTCTCTCCCTAGTGGTTCTGGTTCTGACCCGGTTCTCTCCCCAGGGGTTCTGGTGGCCGGGGCGTTCGGGAACTTTTGCACGGAGGCGACCGGGTTCTCCCGTCTGTTTCCGGGCCTGCGGTCCCACCTGCTGATGCTGCCGTTCTGGTTCCGAGTTCCGTTCTTCAGGGATTACATCATGTGTGGAGGTGAGTGAGGTTCTGCCGGGTCGGGCAGCAGAAGGTCCGATTCCAGCAGAACCGGCGGTTCTGACTTAAATATTCAAAACAGGAAGTAACTGGAAGTACCGGTTCTAACCCTGTAAATGGGTCGAGGTTCTGGTAGAACCCGGCAGGTTGGACTGGAGCAGAACCAGGATCCTGGTGGGTCTGGTTCTGTTAGCAGCAGCTCTGGGTTCTCTGGTTCTGATCCGAACTCTGAGAGATCAAATATGTTGGAGAACCAGAACCAGCCAGTAGAACCAGAACATGTGAACAGATCCTGACTGACTAACGGACCTTCAGGTCGGTTTGTGACCCGATTCCTCCAGAACCAAACCGGATCAAATGGTTTGAACCTGAAACCAAATAAAATATTTCAGTAAAATTTATAGAAAAATTCATAAAAATTCTCCTAAAAAAACTAAACTTTGTTTCCGGATCTGGAGAAAAGTTCTGATCCAGATGATTGCCAACATAATGGACCCAGAACAGAACCAGAGGAAGACCCGACCCAACAGAACCTCTAGAACCTTCAGTAAACCAACCGGTTCACTACTGCTAGAACCTCTAGGAACCAGCAGAACCTGCAGGCTGGAACCAAACGGTTCTGGTGGGAACATCTGAACCGGATCAGAACCTCTGGTGGTTTTCAGAGAACCTGAACAGCAGAACCTGGTTCTGGTTCTGGTTCAGTTTAGTCACATCATTTAAAAACTTCCATGATGAATTTGAAACATTATTTATCAGATCAGAACTTTAATTATCGGGTCTCCAGAGGCTCATAGAGGAAAAACCAGTTTCCTCTATGTTTTTAAAGAAAACTAATCAATAATTAGTTTTATTAACCATCTGAACATCATGCAGGCGTTTTGGTTCGTTTGTTTCTGTTAAGCAAAGGAAACAAAGAGACGGAATAAATGAGGAACCAGATTACAGTATTTTATTTTGAAGGACCTCAAGTTTCCTAAGATAACTATGGTAATAATACATAAAATGACAATAATTAATATGCGGCTCAATGAGAGTCTATAGTTTAAAATAAAGGCCAATATAGTAGCTGGATGTCTTTGTTATTTATGTGGAGTTTAAAATGTAATTTCTTGTTTATGGGTCTCTGCTGGACATGGACATCGTCCAGCAGACGTCCAGCATATCTGTCCAGCAGGGACACGATGTCTCAATGTTTATCATTTATTCAATAATCTGGAGATTAAAGGAGGAAATATTATAAACCAGTTTAATATGGGATTAAATGACATCCTGGTTAAAATAACACAGAGATTTTTTACTTTGTTACTGAACAATATACAGATCAATGATCCACTGATCAGGTTCTGATCAGGTTCTGGTCCAGAAACAAAAACTTCTGTCTGAACAGAACTGAAAATAAATTTTAGAGTCATCCAGGTTTTAATGTCTGTAATCTGCTAACAGGTTGGATTAATCTGGATTATACATGAATCTGAGTATCATCTGAACCGTCAGAACCAGCCAGACTCTGGGTTTGGACTTTGGTTCTGAACCCAATCAGCTCAGCTGGTTCCCTCTGCTCTAAATTACAACAAACCTTATCAGTGACCTTTGACCTCTGTTACACAGCACCAGGGGCAGTTAGGCCATGGAAGTGGTTTCATCAGAACCGCTGGGTCCAAACTGTCCAAAGTGGACTGCAGGTCACAGCAGCAGCAGCAGGAGGAGGGGAGGCTACATGCTCTCTGATTGGCTGGCTGAGCTCTGTGGGGTCACATGGGGTCAGCAAAGGTCAAGGATCATAATTAGCTCTGCTACAGGTGGAGACAAGTGATGATCAGGGAGACCAGCAGCCATGTAGACACTGGCGTCAGGTCTGCTTCCACCTGGTGGCAACACGGAGAACTGAGCCACCTGGTGGCAACACGGAGAACTGCAGCCACCTGGTGGCAACACGGATGTGGAACTGCACCAGTGCAGCAGCTTGATGTTGGGCAGACAGTTTCCTCTGTGGACCAGAAACACTTGACCTCATCAAAAGCTTCTCCAGAGGCCAGCAGGCAGCCCAGAACCCAGCAGAACCTTCTGACCGGCCCGATCAGCCTCTTCCTGTCAGAGCAGGAACCTGGTGGCTGTTTGGGAAAACTGGTAACTATCAGCTTCACTAGACAGCCACTAGAGCTGGTTACCAACTGATGACTAGTAAAGCTAACTCTAATCCCATCAGTTTGACCAGAGAGTCACTATATGGTTAGCTACTAGTTAGCAGTTAGCAGCTGGTAATTAGCACCCTCATCAGTTTTACCAGAGAGAAATGTTTTCCTTCTGGTCTAGAAACTATTCAGGATGTCGCCTCAGTAAACTGGTATCTGGTTCCACTGAAGAGGAGATCTGCCTCCCATCCTGCTGGTAGAACCTCCAGAACCTGCAGGCTGGTGCCAAAGGGTTCTGGTAGGACCCTCTGGACCAATCGGGTCTCTGATGGATGATGGTGTCTAGAAGCTCCGCCTCCCATTCTGGTCCTGGACCAGTGAGAACCAGTCAGAACCTCTGGACAGAGCTGGGTCAGCTCGATGTTGTGAACAGAACCTTGGTTCTGACCAGTGTCCCTCTGTCCTATAGGTCTGGTGTCCAGCAGTAAGTCCAGCCTGTCCCACCTGCTCAGCCGTCCTGAAGGAGGAAACGTGGCGGTCGTTGCCGTGGGCGGAGCTCCAGAGGCTCTGGACGCTCGACCCGGAGCGCTGACCCTGCAGGTAGGTACCGTGATGAGGATCTCAGAGGTCAGGCTCAGATGTCAGACATCAGGTCGAGGTCAGAGGTCAGGCTCAGTCAGGTTCTGGCAGTAGATCCAGCTTGGACGAACATCTCTGATACGGTTCTGTTAATCTGATCTTCTCTGCTGGATTATTGGGTCTGAGAGGTTGTAGGTTCAAATCCTGATCAGAACTGAATCAGAACTGAGAATTGGACCAGAACCTGAGTCTGATCCAGATGGTTCTGTTGGGCGGTTTGTTACTGACTGATCCTCATTTCTGTTTCCAGGTGAAGAACAGGAAGGGCTTCATCAAGATGGCTCTGAAACATGGGTAGGCGGGGCCAGACTGGTGGGTGGGGCTTCATGATCAGAGACCCAGTTATTATTTATTTATGTGTGTGTGTGTGTGTGTGTGTGTGTGTGCAGAGCTCAGCTGGTTCCTGTCTTTTCGTTTGGAGAAAATGAATTGTTTGACCAGATGGAAAACCCGACTGGATCTCCACTGAGGAGGCTACAGGTCACACACACTGAAATACACACACTGGGAAATACACACACTGATACACACCACTAGGCCTGTCACGATAACATATTTTGCTGAGCGATTAATTGTCTCAAAAAATTATTCCAATAAACGATAATATTGTCGGAAGACCTTTTTACACTGATGTAATGAAAAGACATAATAATGCAGCCAAATCCTGCCAAAAATAGATCCACGTTATTTTCAAAAGGACATTTAATGCTGGAACTGAAACAAAGAACCAAAAATAAAATGAACTCTGTCTATGTTAACCAAAAATGCACTTGAATAAAACTAAACAACATAAAACCAAAGTGGAAATAAAAACTACATTAACCAAAGAGTGCAGATTATGAAGTCTATATACTATATTGCCCTCCAATAATTCTTAGATTTAAATAGAGAAGATGGCATATCGACCACCTGATGCAATAGTTCCCTCAGTTCACACAACATGATTGATGACAATCTTAGAGCGTTAAACGTTCTAACGATTAACATTACAACGTTGCATTTCGCCAATCAGAACGCAGCCTGCTGAATGTGACAGGGAGCCAATCAGAACGCAGCCTGCTGAATGTGACAGGGAGCCAATCAGAACGCAGCCTGCTGAATGTGACAGGGAGCCAATCAGAACGCAGCCTGCTGAATGTGACAGGGAGCCAATCAGAACGCAGCCTGCTGAATGTGACAGGGAGCCAATCAGAACGCAGCCTGCTGAATGTGACAGGGAGCCAATCAGAACGCAGCCTGCTGAATGTGACAGGGAGCCAATCAGAACGCAGCCTGCTGAATGTGACAGGGAGCCAATCAGAACGCAGCCTGCTGAATGTGACAGGGAGCCAATCAGAACGCAGCCTGCTGAATGTGACAGGGAGCCAATCAGAACGCAGCCTGCTGAATGTGACAGGGAGCCAATCAGAACGCAGCCTGCTGAATGTGACAGGAGCCAATCAGAACGCAGCCTGCTGAATGTGACAGGAGCCAATCAGAACGCAGCCTGCTGAATGTGACAGGCAGCCAATCAGAACGCAGCCTGCTGAATGTGACAGGCAGCCAATCAGAACGCAGCCTGCTGAATGTGACAGGCAGCCAATCAGAACGCAGCCTGCTGAATGTGACAGGCAGCCAATCAGAACGCAGCCTGCTGAATGTGACAGGCAGCCAATCAGAACGCAGCCTGCTGAATGTGACAGGCAGCCAATCAGAACGCAGCCTGCTGAATGTGACAGGCAGCCAATCAGAACGCAGCCTGCTGAATGTGACAGGCAGCCAATCAGAACGCAGCCTGCTGAATGTGACAGGCAGCCAATCAGAACGCAGCCTGCTGAATGTGACAGGCAGCCAATCAGAACGCAGCCTGCTGAATGTGACAGGGAGCCAATCAGAACGCAGCCTGCTGAATGTGACAGGCAGCCAATCAGAACGCAGCCTGCTGAATGTGACAGGCAGCCAATCAGAACGCAGCCTGCTGAATGTGACAGGCAGCCAATCAGAACGCAGCCTGCTGAATGTGACAGGCAGCCAATCAGAACGCAGCCTGCTGAATGTGACAGGCAGCCAATCAGAACGCAGCCTGCTGAATGTGACAGGCAGCCAATCAGAACGCAGCCTGCTGAATGTGACAGGCAGCCAATCAGAACGCAGCCTGCTGAATGTGACAGGCAGCCAATCAGAACGCAGCCTGCTGAATGTGACAGGCAGCCAATAAGAAAGCTCGGATTAATCTTCGCGCTTTCTGAGGGGAAATTAGGAGGGGAATCCCAACCAGCTGACGGCGCAACCATAGAGCAGCGGACATGGAGATTATATGTGAAAACAACATTAATGTTTATTCAACATTTGGTGCAAAGAATCTCCACAGAAATGACCAGGAGAGGAGCTGCAGCCAAACTGCTACCGCAGTTGATAAACCCGGTAACTTTCCAGCGTGACATAAACAGATTCTAATGATATTCATTCAGTCAGGACTTTACTGACACCAGCCACATGCACTGCAGGTAGATTGTAGTAAAACGTAGATTAATGCCTGGTTTTAAAATGAGTTAACTGGACTTCAGCCATTATTTTGTGCCCATTGTTGGACACCAGACGCCACCATCGGCTAGTGTTGGTCTCAGGTTCTGAACATGGCCGACAATCAGCCGACAGTTCTGAGATCTAGTGTGATCTGGACATTACGCTAAAGAAATGATGAAGGGAGGGTCAATGGAGAGCAGGAGTTGATCTCATCCAGCATCACGGAAACATGCAGGGAGAAACGATAATGACGATAAATTAAATGAGCTCGATAACTTTTTTTTTAATCGTCCGATTAATTGATTTATCGTTTATCACCAGGCCTAGACACCACTCACATCTCAAGGTCTCTGATTTTCTACATTTTGTCTCCAAACAAACTTTAGATTTTAAATATTTTAACTAAAATGAATTTTTCCTGATTTTAGTCTTTTTGCTTCCAGACGTAGATTTGAACATTTTTAGGTCATTTTTTGTCTGCATGCGATTTGGACCTTTTTTCGGGGATCCACTCCTATCATGATGCTGCATTCATGAAACGTTTGAAAAACTGCTGATTTGAAGTTGATTGAACAGTTTTAGTAGAAATTCATAACTAGATCTTTCTGGTTGGAACCTGTTGGCTTCTATTTGAAATAAATCTATGTGTGAAAAGCGTCTCTAGATCCCAGCACTGGGATTTCCTGCAACCATGAACTCACCACAGCTGTTTCTGTTCAGCATCATCTGGTTCTGATTTTTATTAGTTTATAGATCAGGAACAGACAGAACCAACATGGCCAGTTCAAAGAACCATCTGCTGCTGTAGGTTCTGAACCTCCAGCAGAACCAGACTGGGGTTTTTCTCCTTGCTCAACTTTCACCAGAACCTGATCTCGTCTGGTTCTGGTTCAGACCAGAACCGATGCTTCGCTGTGGTTCTAGATTAAACAGGTGTTTCTGGGTCGGTCCAGTAACTTCAGCCACGTTTTTATTTCTCATTGCTGATGCATCTGATGCTTCAAAAACATAAAATCAGTCATAAACAGCCTTTTCCCTCCTGACCTTCATCTGAGCTTCTACCTGAGATTAATTTATCAACAAAAAGTGACGCCTGCCCACAGAGCAAACTTGGACTAGGCCAGATGTGGCCCACAGCTGCCACTTACATCTGGTCCACATGGCCCCAGGAATGATGGGCCCCCATGGCCCAGTGCTGGTTTTCCAGATGTGGGACCAGAACCGGCCCATATGTGGACCAGTTGAGGACACACCAACTGGCCCATTAACCGTTTCCCCTCTGGCAAACCGGACCGGGCCTCTGGTGGCCTCTGGTTACAAACAGCAGCAGAAAAGGGGAGGAGCAGTCAGTTACCGGTTGCTATGGTAACCACCACTATTAAAAGCAACATAAAAGGAGTTAAAGCACCAACAAATGTCTGAAGAAACATACAGAAAATAAATTCAAAGAACAAATAAACTAATTCTGACAAACTTCACATGTACAATATTGTTGCATTAAAACCCTGTTACATATTTATTCAAGAATCTGTTTCCATCTCCATGTCCACTGAACGGCATGGCAGCTGGTCAGTAGGATTAGGGTTATTCACTGCTTCAATTAGGAAGATAAATCGGTATCAATCCCCTTTGTCAAAAATGTTATTTCAACCTGAACAATGCAAATCATCTGGAATCAATCTGGCCAACAGCTAAAGGCTAACGGCTCGATGGTAACGGTTCAGGTCAATGCTAATACTAACAGTGAAAAGTGACATTTTATAAGCTACAGACATACAACAGCAGCCAAACAATGTCAGTGAAAACATTTAATTGCTAAAAAAAATATATAAATAAACTAAAATTAGCAAAAATTTTCAACGGCAAAATAAGGTAAGTAAAATATTTTCAACTGTTGTATAAGTAACACTAACAGGTGGAGGGAAAAGCAGCTATGAATAGATTAAATGAATCATTTATTTTGGCTAAAAATCAAACCAAAGAAGATAAATATGAAAAACTTATGGATCGAGTTCAGTTTAAGGTTCAACCAGAAGCTTAGCTAGCTATTGGCTAATGAGTCAGTTACTATGGAAACGGAGCTAAAGCCTGCAGTTTGTCACGTCCGCCACCAGGAGGAAACAGAGGTCATTTCCATTTAAATATTTTTTTATTTATTAGACATTAGAACTATTAAGAACTAAAACAACAAAAACATGTTTTCATTCAATAAACATAAAATTTAGATGCACAAAAACAACTCGAGTAACAAGTCCAAAATATTATATTGATTATAATTTTTCAAATTTATTTTTTAAATAAAACTTTAAGATCTGATTTCCTAAAATGATTGTAATCTCTGATGGAAAGCAGCTGCCAATATGAAATGATCGTTTAAACTTAAATTGTAAATGTTAAAGTGATTATTGTATTGCTAAACCTGCCATAATATTGTTTTGCTTAAGTTATTTTGCCTGGTAATCATACAAATGTTTCTTAGTATTTTCACCACTTTTACACTTGTTAATTGTCACTTGGGTGACATGACTACTTCCATAACGGCCCATATTTGGCAACAACATAGAAACCGGCCCGGGTGCGGCCTGCCATCAGAACCGTGCCATCATTGCCAGATCTGACCCGAGTCTGGTTGACATCCAGTTTGCCGTGCCAGCGGTTTACCAGATCCTACCGGGTCGGTCTACTATCTCCGTAGTGGCCACTGCAAGGAACAACAAAAATGTCTTAACATCACGAATTGGTTTAACAGACATTTGTCTTCTGGACACATTTCCCACCTGAGCTATGAATCTGCAGCTCCTCCAGAGTCACACTGGTCCTGATTATGCTCTGCTGCAGGGAAGGAAGCTCTGCAGGTGGTCTGCAAATGGTCCATCCTGTCTCTTTGTCCTTGGAGACATTCAGAGCTGGGACTTTTGTTGTAGAACCGAACCGTTCTGTAAACGGAACCACAAGGTTCTGGGGAAATCCGTCATGTTTCATGATCCTGGTTGTTCTCTACAGAACCTCTGAGCCCAGACCAGAACCTCTGGTTCTGGTAGGACAGCTGGACAGGTTTTCCCTTCAGGTACCAGAGTAGAGGGGTGGATTCTGGTGTTGGTCTGGAGACAAAATGTGGACGACCTCAGAGTCCAAACACTTTTCACAGCTCTGTGTTGGTCGTGTTTCATATTATGGGATGTTGTTGTGTCAGCAGAACCGGCTGCAAAGCATCATGGGAATCGCGATGCCTCTGTTCCACGCCAGAGGAGTTTTCCAGTACAGCTTCGGCCTGATTCCCTACAGGAAGCCCGTTCGCACCGTGGGTAAGTTCTGCTGACCCGGATCCATAGTGGGCCCACCAGAACCTCTGACAGAACCGGGAGGTCCAGAGTAGAGCCAGACCGCCTCCCAGTTTAGAACCAGTGAAGGTCCAACACACAGAATGTTTTCCATGTTCGGGTTTGGATCTTATGGAGCAGAACCAGAACCATTTTTCATATTCAGCATCTCTATATTAAAGCAATGTTAGCTTGTCGCTAATTTAGCTGCAATTATTAGAATGTTCTGGATCTGATTAGTGAAAATAAAACTGTTCTGGATGTTAAAAAAAATCATCATGACTGAACTTCCTTTTGCATGGCCTTGGAAAATAAATATTAATGTTAAGTTTATTTAATGTAAATATTAATAAACTTTGCTGCTCCAAGATGTTCCTTCTCTAACTTCACTAATACCAACCCTTCAGTAATAACTCTCCTATTAATCTTATGTGTTAATAACACAATGAATGATGCTCACTCTGTGTTCATATGCAGACGTGTTCAATAATAGAATATTATTGAAAAAAACCTATTGATTTCAGGAACTTTAATAACTGAAATATATTATATATTACACACAAATTAATGTTTGAAGCTTTTATTTCTGTTTATTATGAGGATTTTCCACCTGATGTTAATGAAAACATGACATTTAAAATTAGAACATCAGATGAAACAAAAGCATTTTTAAAATGTTTATTATCTGATCAAATGTTACATTTCAAATGATCTTTTAATCTGATAAAACTCATCAGGTATATATTCTAATTTATTGAATATGATTAAAAGCTGAATCTTAATGTTAGCAGCCAGCTAACTGTTAGCAGCCAGCTAACCGTTAGCTGAAATGGCTCTATTTATAACCTTAGAGGGGAGGGGCGGGCCAAGGAGAACCGAGTGATTTCATTGGATAATGTCCATCAATATAATCAGCCAATGAGTTGTCCTGGTCAATAAAAACCTAATTTAATCTACTTTTTTTGTGAAATTTCGATCAGATTTTGAAATATTAATCATGATGTAAACACAATTCTTATTGAACTAATGACTAAATTCACTTTGAAGATTCATGTTTAGTTTCTGTTAGAGGCCATTTTGGCTCATTTATAGTTAATAATTAAAAGTAAAGATTGAATTTTGAATAAATTCTGCAGCTTCTCATAAACCTGCTTTTATTTATTCCTGTTCAGTTTTATGAACAGATGTTCCACTTGGAGGTTCTCTGTCCAGGTTCTGGTAGAACCTGGTTCAGAAACTGATGGAACCAGATTCAACCTGCAGCAGAACCTGACCTTGTTCCTGTCCGTTCCAGTCGGGAAGCCCATCCCAGTGACCCAGACGGCGTGTCCCACATCAGAGGACATCAATGGTCTCCACAGCGTCTACCTGCAGAACCTGGTGGATCTGTTTGAGCAGAACAAGAACCTTTATGGCCTGGAGGAACATCAGCACCTCACCTTCATATGACTGCTGCCCGGTTCTGGTACCAGAAACACCTGAGCCATTGTGATCAGCTGACTGTGGTCCTGCACCCTGATTGGCTGACTGGATTTCATCTGAAACTGTGCAGAAAACTGGACTGTTGAAGATTTCCACCACCAGAACTGAACCGGGTCTGACCCTAACCCTGTCCTGCTCAGAAAAGTATCAGCAGAACCTCAGTCCGACCCGTTTACATGACGTTCTGATGATTCCCTCACAGGATAATAAATCACATAAACCAGAACCAGGATGGGTCCGCTTGTTCTGTCTGGGTCTGGTTCATCAGAGAGTCTCAGTAAGAATCGGAGTGGGGGGATAAGGATTGGGTTTGGGTTCAGGGTCGAGGGTTAGGGACCCAAGAAATGGAATCCCGTTTCCCCAGACGCCCGTTTTAAGGGTTCGAGTTAGACCCGCTCTGGGCTTAGACCAGAGCTGGTTCATTTTAAAAAGAAAAAAATATACATTTTGTTCAGTATTTTGCAGTGGTGACACTTCAAGATTTAAATGCTTGTTTGTACAATAGCACCATAGAGTTTAAAGCAGATGGAGCTGCTTTTCTCCCAACAGTGACACTATGAGAATTGAGACAGAATCATGACCTGCTGGTACAACTGGGCAGTTTAGACACATAAATATTATCTTATAATACAAAAACAGTTTAGGTTGATCTTAATGACTCTCAGTAAAGTGCAGGTGGCACTGGAGGGCAGAAATCACCCAGGGAACTAGGAAATGAATGTAAAAGTAAAGCAAAACTTAATATAGGAAACACAATTAACGTAGAATAATTAAGGATAATTAGTAATAAGAAATGACTGAACAAAAAACAGAAAGAGACTAATTCAGCCAAAATAAAAATAATTCAAAAAACTAATGAACACAATATTATTGGAATTAGAATGAAGTAATCAAAACAACCCAATAGCCTAACATCCAGTTGTTAATGTTCAAATGCTGCAGTCGGCTTTCTCTAAAGCATTGCAAATTGGATAACGCTTGAATTGTTCTTTTAATCTAAAGTTCTTTGAGAAGGTGAAACTTACTGTTTATTATGAATTATTTGATATAATTAATAATAATTATATACATATATATATAGTTGAAGTGTACTGTCAGTATCAGTAGCATTTTTGTCTCACATAAGAGGGATTGTTATGTGTTGATTTCCTCGTCAGCAGTGACCAGGCCGTACTGCGACTTCCTCCTGCGTCAGAAACATCCATCCTTACCCACTGCTCTGCCCCAGCAGCAGGTCTTCATGCTGGCCGAACCCAAGCGCAAAACCACCTTCTGGCATAACATTGGGAGAAATAAAAATCAAACCTGAAAGGAGAAGCAAAGTTGTGGAGAAAGAGAAGAGCTTGTGCCTCCTTAGAGCCTTTTTACTAATTCCTCTTCTTTCCTATGTATAACCTTTCCTGGAGGGATCTGTGGGCTTGTATAGATAAAGTGGACTATAATACAGGGAAGACCATCTTTTGAAAGCACTTTATTGGTTGGATAACAATCAGACATGAGAAGGTTTCCTCATTACCCTTGAGTTAAAAATAAATTCTTGCCTAATGTACTTCTGCTCCTTAAGACAAAAACTGACTGGTATTAATTCTATTGTATTGCTGCAACTTATTGTGGGTCTCCTGGCTAAACTGACTCTGTGAAAATGTTGCTTGGCAACAAACCTGTGTTATTTATTTCCACTGTTCTGTGCTTTTATTTTATAATTGAACTAAAATTTCAGACTTTTCATTGTGTGGTAGAATTTCATATTCATGCTTATTCTGTCTGCTTAAGAAAAGGAGGGAAATGAGTTGCGGAATAAAATTCCTTGTTTTCTCTTTGCTAATGTATAATTTCAGGATCTTTTTTTCTGTGCTTTAAATCTTCTGTGGACTGTGTGTTGTTTTTGATTTAAGTTTTCTCTCCTGGTGTGCTAATATTCAAATCTGTCCTAAGAAAGATTACAATATTTAATTCTTTGGTCAAATGCCCAGAATAACCAAAAACACGAGCAACACGTTCCAGCAGTCTGATCCTTGACCTCTCCACATCACTGAAAGTAAACCAGCTACGCTATTTCCTATGTTTATTTCACTTTATATTTTACACAGTGCGATCTGACATGCATAAGTGTAACCAAACATACCAGCTCATTATACTTCCGGGGGCAGTGCAAGGTGGCAATAATAGTGGGAGTTGGTCCAGAGAGCTGACATTCAGATGCTTCAAATGAATGACAGGAGTTAGCGTTATGTATAACGAATGACAGACAGGAGCAGTTACAGGCGCGACCCTCCACTTCTCGCAGGTAAATTATCACGAGATCTCCCCCTCGGCCAGAAACACGAGGTTGCCTATCGCTGACTGTTAGACGAAGCACAAAAAATCTAATGTTCGTTCAGAAATGATATCATGCACATGATACCCCTTACTGGTGGGCGAGCGAATGTTCAAGAGACTGAAGTTGATGGTTTAATGTGATTGACAACCAAGTTAGCTGACCGAGCCAGGTGGACAAACACACTGTGCTCAACTGGTGTTCCTCAGTGGACGACAAACAGTAGACCTGGTATATTTAATGGAGTTAAGTATAACTCCATTAAATATTCAATATAATTCTTTTGGTCTGTCACAGCAAAAGATCTGGCGAGAGCCTTGCTGGGTGTATTTTGGCTGGTGCAGGTATAAAATATTGATATGTAGCTTGTGGTGGTAAGATCTGCTTACATGCATATGTAAGCAGATCTTAAAAAGCTCCAAGGCAGAGCAGTGCTGTCATTGGGTGATGGACCAAAAACAGAACAATACAGGTTAGTATAAGCCAAGCACAGCAGCTCATAATAGTTGCCGGAGACATGGCAACAGGTAGTCTAATGGTCTTTGCTAAAACAAAGCGAAGGAAGGATGTAGTTTACTGAATAAGAGGACTGAATTAACAATCAGTCCATAGATATCAAAGGCAAAGTCTTCAAAAACAATGAAATGACTAAAAGACCTTAAAAAGATGCTGGGGAGCAGCACCTGCAACAACGCAGCATCATTCACTGTAACTGGAAGAGCAATGGTGTGAAATTCCATTTGATATTCTACTTAATCATAGCTGCAATCGAGAGGCCCAAGATAACTTTATCTCAGCGAAATAAATGCAAAAGAGAGAATTTTGGGACTCTCAGCTCTGTATTCTATGTTCAACCTTATTTACTGTCTAAACACATCAGAATGAATAAGATGAAAAGTTTTAGTGGTTTGAAACTAGAATGCAAAGCTGTGTAACTTGAGGTTCTCCATTTTTGCATCTTTCGCTGAGATAAAGCCGTAGTAGGTGCTGATGAAAGGAAGTGTCATGGTGTCGTCTGACTGCTTGGGCTCAGAAAAGGACTTCAAACACCTCTGTAAGAAGGACCTCTGCTACCATCTGCTGGACAAAGCCGAAAACAGCACCCTAGCTGCTTCATAAAAATCTGATTTTCGTGTGCAAATTCTGTGAAATCGAATTAATTGTGATTTTACTAATCCAGCAAACGTGTGCTTTGGATGAAAACTTGATTTAAACAACAATGTGTGTCTATCAGTAGGTTTGAATTAAACTTTGATGTCCAATCGGCCGGTGTTGTTCAAATCTGGACCTTTAAAGGTTGTGATATCCAAGAAATCCACTGCAGTAAGGCTGGTGGATGACTTTAATTTGATTGAAACAGCCCCGCCCACCTGTTTGTTGTGGAGAACAGTCGGATCCTGACCTCTGAGCCCAGTGTAAATCAGAACCAGAACTCTGCACAAAACCTCCCTAAGAGGAGGACCAGAGTTCAGGCTGCAGCATCCCGCCTGCTGCCAATCTCCAGCAGCGCGTCGGAGGGTGTCAGTGAGATCCTGCACCGCATGAACCAAGACAACGTCTCTTATGAGGTCTGTACACCTTCTAATTCATACTTGTCTCTGACTATGTCCCTCTCTAACTCCTCCCCCTGTGTCTTCCCAGGGGAAGTCTGATTGGCTGATTTGTAAGTACGGCAACAAGCTGCTGGAGAACCAGGACGGCAACCAGCGGAGCTACGAGTATGTCAGCCAGAAGCTCCGGGAACTCGGACGCCTACTGCTGGCTGCAAAGTCTCTGGACTCTGAGGTCCAGACCCTGCAGGACCTGCTGGTGCCGGGCCAACTCAGCCTGGTGCTGTCTGCTGCTAAGAAGGCTGCAGGGTACCGGTGAGCCGGCCCCCGCTGTCGGTGAAGACCACCCTGAAAACTGTCTGTCTAAAGGTCTCCTCTGTCCTTCAGTTACTCTCTGCCCCAGGAAGCCCCAGCGCCGGCCCTGGTCCTCTGCAGAGAAGGACACCACCTGGAGACAGGGGACCATGTTCTGCTCCAGACATTATCGGTCAAGGAGGTCTGTCAGCGCTGTTTGGATCTGGAACCAGTCCTCAAGGGGAGACACTGGAAGGACGTTAAGAACCAGGTCCACAACAGAGCCAGAAGAAGCAGCAGTTCCACACTAAGATGAACCAGGAGGAAAATCAGCAAATCTAAGCACAGAACCAGAACCAAAAGAAGCAGAACCCCCAGTCCGATGAACCACATCAGTCCCAGGTGGAGCAGATCTGTCAGAGCTCTTAGTACCAGAAGAGCCCACAATACCAGGTCCAGATGAACCACCAGGCCCAAGATAGCGTCTGGAAACAGAAAAAGAAGCTGGACCAGCAGAACCAGGTCCACCCCCCTAAGAAGCAGCTCTTCCAGAGCCGATTCGACCAGCAGAACCCCTGTGAGGTCCACAAGAAGCTGCTGTACCAAATGGACCATCAGAGTCAGCAGCTGGAGACCCGGCAAGATGGGATGTTGCCGGTTCCACCTTACGATCCAGACGGACCACTCCAAGCTCACGGACACTCTCTGTCAGACCGGGAACTTCCGATCGCTCCGTACCCGGTTCTGATTCGGACCCCGGGGCCCCACATGGAACCTCTATTGACCAGAACCGACTGGACCAACGAGGCGCTGGTTCAGAACTACCAGATAAACCGACCAATGAGCCAGAACCTCCTACAACACCACCCTGCAGGAGGAGCACCATCGGACCCGCACTCTGGACGGGTCCACTTCTGATGGACAGGTCCAAAGGTGCCACATTTGTCTGTTGTCTCTCTGTCGGAACCACAACCAGATCAACTGCCTTAAATTATTGAGATGGGAAGTTTATGATTTTCTACTAAAGTTTTGGTGTTTGTCCTGAACCGGACCATCATGTAGCATTTATTCTGTCGTTTCTTTTTCTGATTGGATTATTGTGTGTCACGTCATGTGATCTGTCTAATTTAACACACGCATGTAAAATAAAGGGTGTGTCCTCCAAAACGAAACTGGAGAACAACACGAACGCCAAACTGAGTCTCATGCTGTCACGTTGAACGTTGAGCCAAAAGTGATTCTGCTAACAGAGGTTCTGTGAGTCTTCTGGTGCCAGAAATGGACCTGAGCTCAGATGGAGAACTTTAAGGTCCAAAGACCCAGCAGAACCTCTTTCAGCCAAAGCTTCTCAGCTTTGGTCCAAACTCAGATCTGTCCTCAGATTTTCTGTAGAATCCAACCTTCCTGTGCTTCCTTTAGAACCCTTCCTCAGGCTGAACCCGTCCCTCAAATCTCAACTGATGGAAAGGTTCTTGCTGGTCCAAAGGTCGTCATCATTGTGACAGAGATCCAGAGCCCAAATGAAGCCAATCATAGCAGAGCCTTACTGGATAGAAGATTTAATCTGTTGTTTCTTCCAAGTGCATCCAGGGTCCTTCTGAGCTCCTGGACCAGGCTGATGGTTGGGTTCTAGACATGGGCCAACGGGGTCCAGTAACCCTGTAGAACTGGTCCTGGCACCCATTATGGTCCCAAACCTTGACCAGTTGGTCGTTTGGACCAGTTTCACTTTTTTACCTTTATATTTTTTTATTTTGCACATTTAATTAGAAATGAATGTTTTGCTCTTTTGGCTTCAGCAATTAAATATTCCTGTTTTATTTTCCTTCTTTCTGTTCAACCATGAAAACTATAATCCCACCCGGTCCGGCTCAGTTCCCTTTATGAGGTGGTTCTGTTTTCAATGTGAGCCAGTTACCTGGTCACACATCTGAAATAAAGTTGCTCCTAAAGTCATCAGTTGGACATGTCTGGTTCTTCATCTGGTCTTTGGTTGTTCAGGCGTGATAAAGAAGTTCCAATAGACCTCCAAGGTTCTGTTCAAGTTCAGTTTCAGGTTCTGCTCCTAGATTAATTATATTTAACCTCTCTTAGTGCTTCTACTGGCTTCTGCCTGCCCGAGGTTCTGACTGGTCAAAGGTCCATGAAGACTGGTAAATGGACCTGTGTGTTGCACAGTAGGGAAAATGGGTGAAGTACAATCAGTGCTCATTTGACCAAAGTTGGTGTGTATATTCCCTCCAAACCTCTGCAGGTCCCCACCATGTTTGGAGATCCTATCCCAGTCCTTTCATGTAGCTGCCATGGCTGCATGAAATGAATGGGAAACAAGACTCCCATTCGTTCCACCTAGTCCAGAGGTGGGCAACTCCAGGCCTGCAGAGCTGCTGTCCTGCAACTCTTCTCTGTCTCCCTGGTCCAACACCCTTCATTCAAACAGCTGAGTCACCTTCTTAGTGCAGTCAGGTTCTCCAGAGTCCTGCTAAAGACCTCGTTATTTGATTCAGGTTTGTTCAAGTAGAGACACATCTAAAGGTTGCAAGACACCGGCTCTCCAGGTCTGGAGTTCCCCACCCCTGGCCTAGTCAAAGTCTGGGTAGGAACGTCTTATCGAACTGGGACTTAACCCTATCCTCAAAGGCCTCTTACTTGAACTTAATCAGATTTTAATCCAATTTTTTTTGTTTTTGATCTGTTTTTTAAATAAATCAGCTCAGCTTTAAAAAATCGTCTCTCTTGGAGTTTTGCCCTGATGTTGCTCTGGTCACTAGGAATTTGCTTTAAAGTCAATTTTTAAAGTGCTTTTACTACTTTTACTTTTTAAACTATTTTTTTGGAATGAACTCAACTTGGCTTTAAAAGGTAATCTCTCAGCCTCTGTTGGATTACCAAGTTTTAGCTTAATGCTGCTCTGAAGGCTTGAATTAGTTTTTAAAAGTCTGACATATTAACCAGGTTTTATTTCATTTTGTCTTCAAACTCTGTTTTCAAGACAGAAATCACAGCTCAGCTTCAAATCTAATCTCTGAGCTTCTGCTAGGTGCCAGAAATGTGAACATCAGAAATGGACTTTAACGTGGCTCAGCATTACCCAGAATGCATTGCATGGTGGTGCTTCACATTTTAGCTTCTAGTTCAACTATTTTTGCTCCAATCCTTAACAAACTACATATTGTTGTCACCAGAATGAGCTCCTCTGTCAAACTAGATGGTTTAGAATCAACTTGCCAACATGTAGAAAATAAGACCATGACTCAGAATGGGGTGTGTTTTGTTGAACTTCTGCCTGCTGCAGCTTGACCACCAAGACTCCCCTGCTTGCAGCTTTGGGTAAGTAATGCTGTCTTCTTCAACATGTGAGCTTTTCTAGAGGTCTTGCGGTGTATGATGGCACTAGAATTGCTCTTTGCTCTCATTCCAGGGGTGACGGTTTGAATCCCAGCAAGTGTCTGGAGACCTGCAAGGCAGCAGCTTGCTGCAGCTGGTCCAGGTTCTCCTTCCTTGGGAGGATGGCTGCTTTTGCTCATCCTTCTTAGGGGCACTGTGGCATGGGAAGCCATAATAAGCTGGTGTAGATCTGCTTTCACAAAGCAGACCATCTGCACTCAACAGAGAATCAACGGAGAACGCTTCTGCTTCCTGGGCATGCTAGTTCCACCTTGCGGTGTTAACGGATAGCGTGTTATTGAAACCAGGGGCGCGGTACGTATCAGCCTTCCCAGGTTCCGTCTATAGGAACAGCACGTGGGAAAGGTGACTCTAGGACTCAGGAGTCTTAAATGCAGTCCAGTCTTCTATGAGGAATAGCCTCACACTCCACCTTTAGCAGCAACACACGGCAACTGGTAGCAGATTTGAAATAAGTCTTTGATTCTACAGCTACACTGCTTCTAACTGCAAAAACTAATTTCAGGAAATCTTCAGCTTAAAGTTTTGCTAAACCACCTATTATTAAATGTTTTATTTCTTTTAGAGCCCAATCAGCCTAAATATCAAATTCTTTTTACATGATGTATTTTCTGGGAAAAATTATGTCCATATATGAGGACATTAATTTTAAGTCAGTTAAAAACGGTACTAATTCAACAATGAAATCTAAAATTCTTAAGTGTCAGTTCATGTTAGGACTATTTCTGAGTTCAAAAACAAAACTGACTGATTCAGCAATGTGGCCCATTCAAAGCAGTCCTAATCTACTAAAACTATTTCCACCCCTATGGGATCTTAAACAAATTTCTTAAGTCCTCATATGGGTAACTAATTTAAGGGTGTGTGGTAAATGAGTAGTTGTAAAATTTTATCATGACATTTAATACTTATGTAGATGGCTCCACATAAGTTAATTGAAAAAGTGCTAACATTTCAGGACAGCCTAAAAACAAGTGAGTGTAGAAGTTAGACAAAGGTTTCTCCAGTGGTAATAGGATTGAAATGCATTTATGAATTTCCTTTTCCTTTACAGCATAAGAGAATTCATAAATGCACTGTAAAAAAAACTTTTTATAAGGAAGGGGACCCCTGGTCAAAACCTAACGCTTAGGGTTTAACGCTTAGGGTTTAACGCTTAGGGTTTAACGCTTAGGGTTTAACGCTTAGGGTTTAACGCTTAGGGTTTAACGCTTAGGGTTTAACGCTTAGGGTTTAACGCTTAGGGTTTAGGGTTAGGGTTAGGGTTAGGGTTAGGGTAGGGTTAGGGTTAGGGTAGGGTTAGGGTTAGGGTTAGGGTTAGGGTTAGGGTTAGGGTAGGGTTAGGGTAGGGTTAGGGTTAGGGTTAGGGTTAGGGTTAGGGTTAGGGTTAGGGTTAGGGTTAGGGTTAGGGTTAGGGTTAGGGTTAGGGTTAGGGTTAGGGTTAGGGTTAGGGGGGTTAGGGTTA